>BCLH01001014.1:19338-46121 GCA_001602315.1 Zoysia pacifica | reverse complement strand
AATAATTGAAATGGGAACATCTTTTGTTTGCTACTTTATGATCTATTCAGTTAAGATGTCTCTACGATTTATGTTACAATGAAATTAACAGAGCTATTGCATCATGTTGACCTCTACCATCTTGATAGTCTATTTACTGGCAACATGAAATGTAGTTCAGCAATGCTAATATGGGCTAGCCCTTTCTGATAGTTAGTAGCTCTCTTCATCACACAATAATTTGATTCTTAAATTTTGTTTTAAATTCTTTACTACTGTATGTTGCTGTATAAAATTTTAGTATACCTGTAAATTATGTGCAGTAGTTGGTCTTGGAGCTTCTTTATTGAACTGGAACTTGGCCTTCTAATGATATCAATGTCCTGACATATTTGTTGACAGGCAGATGAAGAATTGGGGAACATCAGCAGCCAAACAGAAAGAGCTTAGCAAAATGTTGGATGAATGGTATATTACTGCTATCTTCTCTCTTAAACTGATTGTGTACCTTAATTTGTCTAATTTGATTGTTTTTCCAAGCGCAGGGCTGTATACATTAGAAGGAAGTGTGGGAATAAACCACTCTCTTCCTCAACATATCTTAGTGAAGCAGAGCCTTTCCTTGAACAATATGCTAAACGCAGCCCGGAAAACCAGGCTTTGATTGGAGCTGCTGGTAACTTAGTTCAAACTGAAAATTTCTTGGCTGTACTCGATTCTCAGAGAGATGAAGAGGGTGACCTTCAGTCAGAACGCGGGGCAGCACCTTCTAGTCCTCTGTCAACACCTATCGATGTGGTTCCCAAATCAGAGGGCCTTATTGTGTTCTTTCCTGGTAAAATAACTGCCAACAGATACTGAGATTTATGTTTCCATTGAGTAGTTTCTATTAGATTATTTTTTATTTACCAATTTTTTTTAAAAAAAATCTGCAATATTTTATTTCACTGGTTGGGCATCAAACCATGACCTTCAGCCAGGCCACAAGGCATGACACTGCTGCACAGGCAAATAGTTAGCTGAGACATAAATTTGTAACTGATTCTAGGTCTGAAGTGTTTTGTTTCTAAATTTTTAGATTCCTCTGGATGTTGTTAAGGACTTCAGTCTACTTGGTTTCACTTCTCAAACATTAGTCTAATCCACAGTAAATATATTGTTGCTGTCGGCTTCTCAGTGGATAGATAGTTAAGCCTGATATGTGCTTTAACATCATTCTATATTGGTTCTCTGTTCTTAAATTTGAGTAGTAGTCTGTGCTAAAGGCATTAGCAGAAGTTTGGTTCCAAGATTCAAATGTGATTGTCATGGCAAAGCAGGGCATGTGATCACATTTTGCTTTCAAAACACATTCTCACCTTGAACCAAATTTTTATAGTGGCTTCGTACTTCAATAAGCTGTAGGCTCCTTATCAGTCTTCAGCTTGTCCAAATTGAAAAAGAAAGGTTGGTTAGACATGCAACTAGATAAGCACCAGGAAGTAAAAAGGGATAGGGGTTAAAGGGTATTAGTGATAGTAATACAAGTTATAGAAAGTTTTCTGGATTCTTAATTCTCATATTTTTTGTGTGATGTCACATGCTTCTTCAGGTATACCTGGTTGTGCAAAGTCGGCTCTATGTAAGGAGATATTAAACACGCCTGGTGGCCTTGGTGATAATCGCCCTCTTCATAGCCTGATGGGAGATCTTATTAAAGGTATGGAACATTTGAGACATTATTTAATGCTGTCTTTTTATTCTGATGCAATATTATTCTTTGAACCTGGGTATAGTGTAAGTTGTTCCTTTTACCATTTATTGAATGAAATAACACAGCAGAGGCCACTCTTGCTGTTTTACTTTCAAAAAAGAAGTGGCCAAAGATTAACAAACTTGTGGGATCTGGCCCAATTTTTTTTAAAAAAATTGTCAAGGAAGATTTCACGGATATTTAGAGATTGTACCAGGGCTCACACTCTGTTCTCCAGAAAAAGAAACCCAGGTTTCATACGTAGGTCTGAAATGGGATTATGCTCTTTCCCTCAGGGGAAAGCTGCCCAATCAAAATAAGTATGATGGTCGCATGCTAAAAAGGCAATTTGCTGAACAAAAAAAATATAAAATGCTGAAGTACAAACTCATGATAATTTTGGCTTTTTCTTTTAGTAATATCTAACTATACATCTGTATCGGTTTTGTTTGGGCAGGTTGCTTTATATAATTTATACATTTTTACCTGTTCTTTATTTGCTCCATGCTTTCTACCTGTTCTTTATTTGCTCCGCACTAAGTCTAATTTTACATTTTGTCAACTGTTATTACAGGACGATACTGGCAAAAAGTAGCTGAAGAGCGGAAAAAGAAACCAGCTAGAATAACGCTCGCTGACAAAAATGCACCAAACGAAGAAGTTTGGAGCCAGGCAAGATTATCATTATAAATAAATTGTCACAAACAATATTTGCATGTGCTATGTTTGTGCTTCAAGATCAGTTCAAGAGTAGATATAAATCTGATAAAATCATATATTTTCAGATAGAGAATATGTGTGGAACCACAAAGGCAGCGGCTGTCCCAGTTGTTCCTGACTCTGAAGGTAGCACAATATATATTAAGTTATTCCTTGTGTCTCTTGTTTTACATTCCTTATAACCTGGAGCTCGAACATACAAACATTAATTATGATTACTCCAATAGGTGATAGCTGAGTTGTGATTTGCTACATATTCAACTGTACAGTCTGTGCAATAATCATTTGCTGTCTTAATATCCTGAAACCCACCTGAGTAGTTACTTTGGGAATATATTATAGAAAGACATGTTTTTGCACTCTGATGAGGTCTTCCACTTTATATATCATCCAAGGAGATTTTGCAGATTATAGAAAACACTACCTTTAATATTTTTCCTTCTGTCATTAGGTTGACCTTGTCTTTGGTTTCTTGAACTTGTAGGCACTGATTCAAATCCATTTTCTTTGGAAGCACTTGCTGTTTTCATGTTTCGTGTTCTTAATCGGGTCAATCATCCGGTGTGTAGTCCTTATTTACTCATGCAAATATTATTTGCCACTTCTATATATTGTGAAATGTCTGACATTTTGTAAATGTATGTATTATTTAAAGGGAAATCTGGACAAGGCCTCTCCCAATGCAGGTTATGTTTTACTAATGTTTTACCACTTGTATGATGGCAAGGTATGTACATTTGATTAGAAACTGTTTTGCACTCTTATGAAATATATGAGTCACCAATACCAACAATTTTCAGAGCCGAAGAGAATTTGAGAACGAACTGTATGAGCGTTTTGGCTCATTGGTTAAGATGCCTCTCCTGAAGTCGGATAGGTGGGAACATTTTGTTGTATTGTTTCTGTCATTAACACTGGACAAAATACTTGAAACGATGACATTTTTGTTCAACTTGCTTTTTTTTGGAAAAGATCATGGTCTTTTCATAGTATCTGCAAGGATACAACATTATGAGTTGATTTGCGCTAAAGCTTTTTTTTTTTTTCTGATTTAAGAGCTCCATTGCCTGTTGATGTGAAGGCTATCTTAGACGAGGGGATTAGCTTATTCAGACTACATCAAAGCAGACATGGAAGGTATTAAACTGAAACTGTTAACCATGTAGATATTTCACCCTCAAACCTTCTTTGGAATAACCTCATGTGTGAGTTCTAAAATACATGGTAATCTGACTACTAACTGGCTGTCCAAAGACACCTTTATCGGAGATTGCTATCTCATTTATAATGTCATCTGATATTGACTTAGTAATTTTATTCAGACTGCTGCATTTTTAAGCTGAGGTTTTTATATGATGGCTTATTTTATGAAATGTTGTAAATCAGAGCGGAGCCATCAAAAGGTTCATATGCCAAAGAATGGGCTCAGTGGGAGCAAAGATTACGAATGACCTTATTTGGGCATGCTGATTATCTCAGCTCCATTCAGGTAACCATACTATTTCAATTTTTAATGTTTTTAATGGCTTTACCTTTGTAACATGTGGTATGGGAAACACCATTCTAATGCTCACTTGCTTGTAGCATAAGAAGGCTTTACAATATTTGGTTCATATGCTTTAATCAGGGAGTTTATATGGATTTTTGTCAGCTCTCATAATTCCCTGTCAAAACCTCAAAACCTCAAAACCTGACAATATTCTTTTCTAGGTTCCATTTGATTTTGCTGTGAAAGAGGTGCTGGAACAGTTAAAAGCTGTTGCAAAAGGTGATCTCAAAACACCTGAGACCGTGGAGCGGAAGTTTGGCAATATTATTTTTGCAGCTGTTAGATTGACCCCATCAGACATACTGGGAATTCTCCGGAAGGTAAGAACATATGTGCTGCTGTCTTTAAGAATATGTAGTTCATACATGCAGTTAATTATTACTACCTCTTTTTTATTATCGTCGTTAGGACAATGGTTCTAGTCATTTTTTAAACTAAAATTCTTGTCCTAACAAAACAATTTAAAACCAGAGGGAATACATGTTTGCTGGAATCCATCTCATTTGGAGGCATGTTCTGTTGCAGTAGATTGTCTTTCTGTTACATTGATGCTCTACCTTTTATATATTTTGTAAATTGCGTTACTACTACAGGTGGGAGAGAAGAACACTGACGTGAACAGTTTTATCAATAGTATTAAACTGGAGGATAGCCTAAATAAGGCTCATGTCACCCTCGCCCACAAGAGAGCCCATGGTGTAGCTGCTGTGGCAAGCTATGGCATCCATCAGAACCAGGAAGTCCCTGTGTTATTCGACGCTCTGTACTACAATGACAACATGGCTGCTCTCGGGGCGCAGCTTGGAACTGTGAACGGTGAGCAGATCAATTCCAGAAACGAGTGGCCACATTCTACCCTGTGGACAGCCCCAGGCGTTGCACCAAAGGAGGCTAACATGCTGCCGCAGCTAGTGTCAGAAGGAAAAGCAAAACGGGTGCCGATCGACCCTCCTATCACGGTAGTTGGAGTGGTGGACTTCTACTGATTTCTTGACTGTTTAGAACCGGAAGCGCGTAGGTGAACATAGAGAATAAGGACCAGGTTGGGTGCCGGTGGCTTCGGAGAGCGATCCTCTGCCGCTCGTCAGAGGGCAGGAGGTGGCTGCCGTGTGGGCCGAGAGGAGGAGCGCCCCACATGGCAGTCACAGTAACGCTCGGCAGAGGATCCTGATGCGGTGGCTTCACATTAACCGCTGGTAGTGCAATGGCTTGTACATTTGTCCAGTTCCACGCCCCGCACGCACATTTTGAGAGACCAAGATAGATGACTAGATGAGAGAGATGTGGATTTTTCATTAATTTCTCGCATTAAAAAGGAGCTTCATTGGAGGTGCTTCTGGTGTACTACGTCTATATGAGCTCCAGCTTTTCCTTTTGCCACGCAAAGTGAACCATTTCTAGATGCCGTGTCTCAATGTAACGCTGTACTGATAATGGGATATAGATTAAAGCTGGTCTAAGCCCTGTTTTATATGGGGATTTTTTAAGATCTTTTATCGCGATTCTAGTGTTGCATGCGTACCGGGGTTCCAGTATCTCTTGACCTTTGTAAAGTTGTAAGAGAAACTTTTACAGAATTAGACTAGCAGAAGTGCGCAGCACAATCACCCTTTTTTCCCTGAGAATGGTTGCACTATTGCTATAGGAAATACATGCTGATTTAGGAAAGCACTACTATGGCGCACAGCGTTCCTCTACTCCAGACAGCCAGGCTTCTGTTATGGAGGCTGCTCACGTCGGCTTGGAGGTCTGAACAGATACACTAGCTTTCTGACAAACAAATTCTCGACCAAACCATGGCTGCCACGGAAAAGGTCTTCCACGTCCACCTGAGACAGCGCAGAGAGGGAGGCCCTCGTGTAGGTCAAAGTGATAAAAATTTTATTTTAATTAAGAGTAATAGTCAACCACACATGTGCGGATTATAATCAAATGATCAATTGCTCCGTCGTTGATCATCGCCTTGCACACGGAAACATCTCTTCTGCTTTACTGTCCTTCGCCTTGCCGATACGTGGATCCTTAAGTCCATGTAAGCCCTGCGTGTTATTAAACCTTCGAGTAGTCGCAACCCTATCTTAATTATTCACTTTTGCTTTTTATTGCTCCCTGCCACTCGATCGTCGAAGAAGATTCCTAGAGCAATCTCTGGAGCATTTGACAACAACAGATCAAACCCGTCATCGCTTTCACTGACGAAGAACGCGTCAGAGCCGCCCAATCTACTTGTCTGCCAAGAGTTAAAAGGCGTCGGCTTCCACGCCAATTTTTGTGTGTGCGTGTTTTGTTATTATTAAAATATAAGTGAATTACTTATCTTTTTTATCAATTTAAATTTTTAAGTACGGCCGTGGAGAGAAAAAAGCCGTCGATGAGAAGTTGAACTAAATGGCTCTCGTCGCAATTGTTCAAGCTGTCTCAGAGGCCATGGTGATGGCCATATTCAAGAAGGAGACTGTAAAGAAGGCGTGAAACACTCTTCAAGCGATGCGAGTCGGTGAAGAGCGTGTCAAGAAGGCTCGAGTATAAACTCTCAAGAGGAGGCTTGATGGTATATATATAGGTGAATTTGAAAAAATTAATGAGTTTGCTTTGAAAGTTATCACTATCATGAACGAGGTACACGCTCTCGGCAAGAAAGTGGAAGAGGTGACAGTCGTGAAGAAGTTGCTGCATTCTATCTCCGACAAGTTTTAACTTTTTATGAGCACCATCAAGCAATGAGGAGATGTGACGAAAATGTCGGTGGCCGAGACTATTAGACGTTTGAGGGTGTACGAGGAGTCTTCAAAGGGGCGGCGTCGTGATGAAGGGCAGCATCAGCTGTTGATCGCGAAAGATGAACCGCGACTCAAACGTGCCAAGTGAGATGCTATAGTTGCAAAAGAGAAGAGGGGCGGAGAGGGGTTCGGCAGCAATGGCGAGAAGAAGAAATTCCGCGGCAAATTTGACAAGTCCAAGATTAATTGCCGCAGGTGTGGTGAGTTCGGCCACTTCGCCGACGAGTGTGACGAAGTGAAGAAAATAGTGAAGGAGGTGGTGCAATTTGATGTTGCAGAAGTCGATTATAAAACAGCATTAATTTGAAGCAAGACGTGCTGAATAAAGCCAACAAAATTAAGGGGTGATTGTTGGGACTAATCTTATTGTTCTATATTTGCGTGTGTTTTAGTCAAGTAGTTTAGTGTCCAAGGCAGAGAAGTGCCGAACCGTGCGGAGCATGCAGATACTTGAGAAGTGTCCGGTGGTGATCTGCACGGAGTGAACATGCAGAGAGTGTAGTGTCCGAGTCTTGTGCTGGAGTTTAGCCGTTGTATGTACGTGTGATCAACGGTGCTGGCGTATTAGTGTCGTACAGTGAAAGGGAAGTGGTTAGCATACATGCATGCACGTTCAGGTAGTGGTGCATCCTGCATGCGTTCTTGGCCAGGTAGTGTGGCCGGGTCGGGTGGCTGGAGAGTGCGGCCAAAGTGGAGGCGTTGGGTAGCGGCCACGGCAACAAACTGCTACTTAACCATGTGTAATTAGTGAGTTTAGTGTATGGTGGAATGTGAAGTGATAAACAGTGTTGTGTTGGTGCTGGTGTGCACTGCCTAAACTTCCTTGTGTTCTGCCCTTTTGTTCCAGTGAGCTGCATATTTGTGCCTCGAGAAATATTGTGTGTGTTCCAGTGAGAGATCGGTGAGGAGCTGAGCCAACAAATTAAAGGTAGGACCGGTTAAATATATGTCATTATATTTTTTGAGTTTGAAAATATGACACTGCCATATCACTTGTAAAGGAGGCTGTAAAGATGACATGTGAATTGGAATAACATATCTGAATTTTTTTTAAAAATAATTAATAACATATATCAAATTAATCCTTAAAGATGAAGACCAGGGCAGGCAGGCAACTCCTGCCTCCTTTGGCAACACCAACTAAAGCTGCTTGCTGCTTTGGAGCAGCTAAGCTAGCTAGCTTGCACATCCAACATTGCCATTCTTACATGTGTACTGAAGATTAGTGCGTGCTGATCGTCGATCCACCATCACCACCGGCCGGTTGTCAAGGCCAATTCCTACATGTGTACTGAAGATTAGTGGTGGACTTCTACTGATTTCTTGGCTTTGTTTAGAACCGGAGGCGCGCATAGGTGAACATAGAAAATAAGGAATTGGTTGGGTGCTGGTGGCTTCACATTAACCGCTGATTGTGCAATAGCTTGTAACTTTGTCGAGCTCCACGTCCACGTCACATACAATTTTGAGAAACCAAGATAGACGAGAGGGATGTGGATTTTGCATTCATTTCTCACAATAATAAGAGCTTTCGGTATATACTAGCTGCTCCTAGCTAGTGTACGTATATATGAGCTCCAGCTTTCGGTTGGCATCACCTCTTGCCACGCAAAGTGAACCATTTCTGGATGCCGTGTTTTAATGTAACGCGCTACTGATAGTGGGCGACAGATTGAAGCTTAATGGCATGGGGAATTTTAAGATCTTTTATCGTGTTTCTAATGTTGCATACCGGGATTACAGTATCGCTTGACCTTTATAAAGTTGTTAGAGCAGCTTTTACAGAATTAGACTAGCAGAAGTGCGCATCACAATCACCCTTTTTTCCCTGATGGTTGCACGATTACTAAATACATGCTGATTTAGGAAAGTACTACTATGGCACAAAGCGTTCCTCTCCGAACACCAGAACAGCCAGGCTTCTGTTATGGAGACAGGTCACGTCGGGTCGGAGGTCTGAGCTGACTCATTAGCTTTCTGACCGACAAAATCTCGACCAAAACCACGGCTGCCACGGAAAAAGGTCTTCCACTTCCACCTGAGACAACGTATGTGCCGCGATACGTATGTACAGGAGTGGCTGGCTGGCGTTCCCTCGCCTCGGTGAGGTGGTGTTGCTGCATGCCTTTTGCTTGAAGGATGCAGAGGAAGGTGTGGGGATCGTGGCAGGAAGGTGGTTGGATGGAGCTCGACGTTCCCTCGGCGTCATTCGGCATTGTTGGAGAGCCCAGATCCAAAGTCAGGAGAGTCTGGTCGCGTCCTTGGTCGACGGTTGCTCAGCGATGGCTTCACCCCGTCCTCAGAGATGAGTGTCTTCTGCGACATCGAAGCCTTGGTGCGATGGGACTCTTCCTGATCTGGACATGGTGTTGCTGGATCTCGCTACTCTTGATGCCAGCTTCAGTGTTGATGGCCGGCGGAGTCTAGCAGCTTCGGCAAGCACAGGAGCTATGGACCTGGTCTTGTTCTTTGTTGTTTCTACGGTCTTCTGTGCTACTAGTTAATTGGGGCAGCTAGTATCTTTTTTCTTCGTCCCTGTGTTCATTCACGAATCTGTATGTTCTCCTTACATATTAATACAGGTATAATTTAATTAAAAAAAAAGTCCATGTAAGCCTGCGTGCTAGCATCGCATCATCTTTCGCACAGACCTAACTAAAAGCGGGAGAGGACTCGTGTTGACATCCAAAAGATTCGAATCAACGTACCGAGAGCACTAGGTTGTATGAGTCGCAATGGACCAGATCGGTGAGATCGCTTTCGATCGGTTCGAGGAAAGACAGGTATCACATTTTCACTGTGAAAGGCGGCTAAGTTTACGAGTAAACCTGCAAAATTATAGACAACGCGCTTTCGTAGCGAAGAACGACTAGTTTACGAGCAAACTAGCAAAGTCCGTCGAATCTCCCGTCCGAGAGAGACCCGTCTGGGTGTGAGCGTCGCCGAACGTGCCTTAGGTCGGTCGGCCGGCCCTAGAACGTCATCTATGACCGTGGAGATCGGTGGAGACAGCATATGGGGTTTATAAAAGGATTAGGGTTTGGAGAGGCAAAAAGTAAAGAGACAATTGGTAAAATTGATTGGGTTATCTTCTCAATCGACTTTAGCCCTCTTTATATAGAGGTAGGATGGTTTTAGCTCGTGGAGCCACGGATCACCTTGATTAGAAAACAAATTAGCTTCGATTTGATATAAAAACTACAAAAAATAAACTTCGGGTATCGGACACTCGACACATTGCCAGAGATTCCGGTGGGCAAAATCTCGCGTCCAAAGAAGGGCTTACCGGACAATCCAGTACTGTACCGAACACTCCGGTACTGGATACTCCAACACTTCACTGAACATTTTTTGTTAAGTCCGTAATTTTTTTGTCCGGTTTTTAAATTAGGCGATCTATATACCTGTTTCGATCGTCTCGACGAGGGCTACGCGAGCCTTCAAATCATGGATTTGGTTTCATCTTCATGTCTTATTAAGCACTTCTTTCTTTCTTAATAGAATTTAACTAAATTCTTCATACCTTTTACGTCCTAAAAAACATGTTAAAAAATAATTCTCGCTAAATAATCATTATCAGACGGAATTTAGATATTTTCTACCATATTCGGTCTACTAAATCGGAGCGTCCGATTTGGGAAACCAGAAGTTTCGGTCTTCTCAAGATGTAAATTTTGGGTGTCAACACATGCCCACCTATTTTTTGGCAACGCTAGCGTGTCAAAAAATATTTTTGTTGCCCAAAATTGCTCAAGTATGATGATAAATAAGATATCGGTTATTTAGAGCCGATATATCTAACAAAAACCAATCAATTAGCCGAAATAATATTCTGTCAATTTTAGCAATGTGTTAGATCGTATTAACTAAATATTTTGGCTTTTTGAACATTGAAGTTCAATCTTTAATCTGGCATTACACCGGATGGTCCGGTGCAAAACTCCCGAATCCGAGAAGGCTTGCCGGATAGTCTGACCAATCATCGGACACTCCGGTCGCCGGATATTGCGGTCATATACCGGACAGTCCGGTGTGCAAAGCACCTGAACCCGAGAGGGCTTGCCGGATATTCTGACATTATACCAGATACTCCGATCACCAGACATTTCGGTCCTGCAGCGGACAGCCCGGTGTGCAAAGCACTTGAACCCGAGAGGGCTTGCTGGATACTCCGGTATTATACCGGATTCTTCGATCACCGGACATTTCGGTTCTGCACCGAACAGTCCGGTGTACAAAGTACTTGAACCCGAGAGGGCTTGTCGGACAGTCCGATCACCACACCGGATAGTCCGGTGAACAAAATGCGTTAAACCCAAGAAGGCTTGCCGGACACTCCGACGACAGCAGATTTTGCCAAAAGTGATAAATAAATCATCCACTGGCCTTGTTTTCTCACAAGATAACATTCATATTCTTTACCGAATAGAACTAAGCATTTCACTACATATTTGACAAGCACGACAAATACTTCTATTGTAGCATCTTCTTCCTTATATTTCACTTAGCGGCTTTGGCCCCCCGAGTGTCGAAGTTATTAGTAGCTCAACGATGATCGGTTACAACTCATCAGCTATTGACGTCTCATGCTCTTCTACCCATGTCAAAACTACGTCGTTTTGCATTTAAGCACGCTCATTAAATTCTTCAATGTTCGGCAATAAAACTTAAAAGCTCATAAAATGCTTATATGCTGAACTTTGAACTTCCTTTGAAATATTGATCTAGAATTACATAGGCAATGACTAAAAAGACTCTCAAATACTCTAATTTGGTTTTACCAAGTTTTTAGAAAACAGCCAAATTATCTCAACATCGGTAACTCCAAGTATCGGTCATTACAATTAAGTTCTATTGATATTATAACCGGATACTTGCTATCCCAAATATATAGCAAAAATCATTGGCTGCATAAATGCCTAACAATGTTGAATTCATGATATAAGACTTAGCATCTAGAGATTTACCGATGTGAGCACAATGATATATCCTTCACATGAGTTATATAACCGAAATAAACTCTAAGAACGAGTAAAAGTGTTATACATGTAGTTATTTCGTTCTTTACAGCCAAAGCAATTCAAGTAATGGTACGATCATTTGAAAATAGCCCTTCATGGTATGCATAGTATTTGGGTGCTCAAAGATTAAAGTAAATAAGCCAAAAAGAATGAGAACAAATAGCATGAGGATGACTACAATACATACGCATTTGTGATATGCACAATGAATCATGACAAAGCAATGACCAATAGTTTTGATGATTGGGTACATACCTTAATGGCTTCTTAGTCTTCTTATTTTTTATTATCTTCCTTGTGCCCATCGCAAGACTCACTATTGTCATGTTCTTGCAACCTTTCTTTGAGAATCTATGCCATGCCCTTCTTTTTCAACTCTTTCGCACTAAGTTTTTGCAAATTTTTTATTTGTCAATTTGAGAAACCGAGTGGACCTCTCGGTTGTGCCTTTGTCTTGGGAATTGGCAATTTTAATTTGCTTTTGGATGCCTTTAACTTCTTTGGTTCAGATTTGGCATCAAGAATATCAACGCTTGGTTGCTTCAACTTTTTGCCATTAATAGCCGAAGTTTTCAAAGCACAAATCAGTTTTTCTTCACTTGAACTTACATCTGAACTTTTGTCCTTACGACCATCCTTTTTGACACGATAGACTTGTCAAACCACCTTCCTCTTCTCTTGAGCCATTTGTGGCAGAACCGCCCGAAACACTAGACCCGCCTAGGATCGATCTCGGGTGATATTGATCAACAATATCTAAATAATACAACACGAGTGATAATATAAAATAGGAAACCGGTTAAAGTCTTACATTAAAGTTCGAGTAGTCTTAGGAGAGATAGGTTTAAAACAGAGTTTAAAACATAGCGGAAGTGATACGAAAAAGATAAGACGGTTTTGTGCTATGAAACATATCTTGCCATAACACATACTTCACTCCTCGCGACCGGAGTTCGGTGAGGAGAGAACCGGTTCACACGACCAGTTCGCAAGAGCCTCACCTTCCCACACTCCTTGGCCGCAACAGCTACACCAGCTACTTGCAGAAAAAGCTACACACAACAAAAAGGGAAACAACAAACCGTAAGTACTAATTACTCAGCAAGATTTACCTGTAAAAATTGGCCAACTACAGCCGACTCCTAAGCATGAGGGGTTGACTCACAGGGATGGCCATTTGCATAAAACATAGCGCTAACCGTAGATCTTAACTTTAACCTTTTAGCGATAAGTTAAGTTCAAGAATTGTAAATTTAATTTGCATTAGAAACTATAGTAGACATGGTTACCAAGCAATTTCCTATAAACTAAGCAAACAATGCATAGCGTTAATGAAGTTCAGTTATTACTACGACATGACACAGCGAACAAGCGGTGCTCGTTACTGTGAGGGGCAGCGATTATAATCGATTTACACCAGCTGAGAAAAACCCGAAGTACAAAACATGTACGCGCTTCTAAGAAGCCGCAGTGGCAACCTTTCACAACAATACTATAGGGTCGGTCCGACGCGCACCTCTCCCAAGCACATGGTCCTCCATGCGATCACCGCGTCGGGTGCATCCATGGTTAGATCCAAGGCTTTTCTCTACTCCCCGCCGAAAGAGAGGTAGGGTTACGTCCAACCACTACGGTATCGAGCTACATCAGTTTTCTGGGTTCTATGTCCCCAGTATGTCTTCGGTACAGTTCAAACTTGCTCAACAGGGTCACACTCGAATCGGTCCTTAACCGACACAGACGGGGCTACCACCGCGAAGGCCCAGCCATCTCAAACCCTCCTATACTCTATTCTCGCCTGGTCTCAGGTTTATTCATGTGTGGGATAAAATCAAACCTACAATCTCGCGAGTGAGGTTTCTCAGTCACTCGACTTCTACCGTTGATTAGAACTCATAGCCTAGCTCTACAGCGAGTTACCTGTACCAATATATACTCAATAGTGTTAATTAGCACTATCATGCATTCTAGGGTTCCAAACAATTTCTACAACTTAATGCACAGTACATTAGCTATACAATACATAGTGACAAAGCAAAAATTTAAAACAGGGTTAATGCACCCGAGCTTGCCTTCGGTTTGCTGAGAGTTAGCACAAACAAGAGGAAAGTCTTCAGCGATGGACGACTCTGGAGTGATCGGCGCTAGATCTTAGTCTTCTGCGACGTTTTCTAAATGCGTGAAATGATATGCGAGAGTTATGCAGCTATTGACATCTAAATTTTACTTGTCATCGCATGTGATAAGGATGCTCACATGCGATGATATGCTCATGAACGTATGTGTCAAGGATGGATATGCGATGATATGAAAAGAAGAGTATGATGATGATTTCATGAAAAAGGATTTTATTAGACTAAGGTGCTGCTGGGATTTATATGAAAAGGAGTTTTGAAATGAATTTCTATACTATACTAAATAGTTTATAATAGGGAAGATTACATGTAAATTTTTTTTAATATGTTTCTTGAAGGCATAAACTACAATTTTAGTTGCTCATAATATTAGTAGGGCTATAAACTAATTTTTGAACAAGTTATACAATTTATTATTAAACTATGAATTTATAATGAATTAATCTCTAACTAATAGAAAATAATTATTTATAAATAATCTACAGGCACATAATTTACAATTAATTCAAGGATGACAGGTCTTAATCATTAGAAACTAAATATAAAATTTTCACATTTTTAGTATGCATGAAAAATGATGATATGCATGTATGTATAATTGCACATTATTTAATTAATAGACTTAATTCTAATGCAAAAAATGCAACTTTGAATATTCTAAAATATTCTACATGATGAGAGGATTCCAACGGTATATTATTTGTAATTTTTGGAGCTCATATGCATTTTCTATGATTTGTGGAAGTTTTTACGAATTTCTGCGCAATTGAAAATTAAATTTTTGAAAATGGATTTAACTCAACCCACTCGGGCGCAACGTGTCCGCCTCTGGGCCGGGCCACACGGGTGGCCCCACAGATGGCCGCACGGGATCTGGCTGGTTCAACTGGCCGGCAATGGTGCCGGTGGCCGGAGTGCGACGACGGCGTTCCCGGCAACGACTCAGGCAACGGAGAGCACCTACGCGATGAGGACAAGGAGGGTAACCCCGTGGTGAGGTCGAATGGGTGAGTCCGTCACCGGTGAGCGCTCGCGGCGCGCGGCGACGCTGGAGGAACTTCGGTCGTGTCGCACCGGCACTACAGGGGATAAGGACCCAAGCCCTTGGCTCCTAGAGCTTGTCCAGAGCAAGGGGAAGACCGGCGTCGAGGTTCTCGTCGACGGTAGGGGCCGGAGGGTGGTTGACACCAGCGAGCTCCTGCGGCCGTGTGCGACGACGAAGAAAAAGCCTCAAATCCCTGACCAAATCGAGGGGATTTCGCCCGATTAGAGAGCTCTAAAGCTGCACAATTAAGTGGGGAGGCCACAGCTGCGAGGAATCGAAAGGATTTCGATTTTGGTTGAGGAACGGCCGGCGGTCCAAAATCGCCTAGATTGAGGAAAATCCAAATCCGACGAGCTCAGAGAGGGAGGGGGCGAGCTGGGGCAGGGGACAGCGGGAGAGGGTGCTGGCGCAGCTTCCCATTGAAGAATGGGGTTCGGGGCGGCTTGGACTGAGGTGGTTCAGGGCGGTGAGCTCGGCGGGGTGAGGTGCGCCAGTGAATACACGAGAGAGAGAGAGGAGAAATGAGAGGGCGTCGGGTCTGTGGACAACAGGGCAAAGCCGTGTCCACGCGAGACGCCCGACGCGCCGTGGCGCGCATGCAGGGAGCGAGGCGTGAGGCAGGGGCGTGTGGACGCGCGCGGTTGGAGAGGAGGAAGGAAACAAAATTGTGAGACTGACAGGCGGGCCCCGCGGTCTTTTCTTTTTCCCGAATTTTCTTGGATTTTCCGTGCACCTTTCTGTTTTTGAGCCGAAATGCTCTCTTTCCGAGCTCCAAAAATTCTGATATTTGGTAGTCTAGTAGATCTTTTTAAAATGAACAACTTTTATTTTGGGCATAAGTTCAAAATCGAAATAAATAAAATGATATTAAATTTTGAAGACTGGTTAGTTTTAAAAGGAAAAATAAATTATTTGGGGCTTTTAAACCTCAAATTAAAATTTTCCAAAAACTTCTAAAATTCAAGTGGTTGCAAGAAATTTCAAGAGGGAGTTTTGTTTCACAATATTTCGTTGAAATTTTTGAGCTCACATTTTGAATTTCAAATTTAAATTTGGGACCAATTTGAAACTGGGTTTCAATTCCTTCGAGCTCGAATTTTTCGGGAATTTTGAATTCGAATGGAGTGTCTTATTATTTAGAAACACGAAGTGTTACACCACTGACCGATTCTTTTTATCGAAATGATCTTTCGAATATGGTTGTCTTCCGGTGGTTGCTTTCTTGTAGTGTCATTGTGTTGATGATATGATTGACGCTGCATCTTTAGATTATACCACCCCCATGATGCATAAGGATGACAAGCTACAGTGTGTGATCCATATAAAGGTGGTACAATCGGCGTAAAAGAAAGATATTGATCCTCTGAATAAACCCTCTTTCTTTGTCGATTTGAATCATCATATTTGTATTGTGGAGGCACTTTTGATGGCTTTGGGCGATTTGGTTTATGATCATTTTTTGCATCTATCTTTTTTATATATTTAGCCAAAAGCTCTTCAAAAGTAAGTTTTTTTTACCCCTGCTTTGGCCATGGAATCTACCTCCGTTAACCTTCTTCAAATTGGTTCCTGAATTTCAGTTCTTTTTGTTGACCTTGCGAGAATCAAAATGAACTTGAGACTCTGATTTTTTTGGCTTTGCAGAATTTGGCAGATTTGAGATCAATCGCCATGAGCAAGCTCGAAATTTTTATGTTGCCCCCAGTGCACGATGGATCTTTTACAATCTCGGTAAAATCATGATCTTTAATAATATCATCATGAATCTCATCGGCAACTGCACTCTTTCTATCAGAGGACGTTAACTTGTTTTTACTAAGAGTCAATTCCTTGTTTTTAGATAAACTAACCTGTGGCCGATTTGACAAGTTTTTGCTATCGAGACTAATTGAGGCCAATTGATCATCTTTATGTGTTTCACCAAAAGCCAATTGTCCTCCATCAATGGCCGATTGAACTTTTTAACGGAACATATTGCAATCTTTAGGACTATGCTCAAAAGAATTATGCCACTTGCAATATGCTCGCTTTTCTACATCTTGTGGTGATGAAATAATTTTATGATCTATGAGTCTAATAAAACTATTCTCAAGCAAATTATCAAATAGATCATCACACAAAGTCAAATCAAAAGTGTACTTCATCTTCTTTAGCCGATTCTTTTGAGGAGACGGCTTTAAGACTACACAAACAAATAGTTCAGATTTCGCATCTATCTATTCGGCTGCGCATTTACTTGTGTCTCTTTTATCGAATGTTTTAGAATCTTTTACTACATTAGCATCGGTTTTTGCAACATTTTTTAATCTTGACTTTGTTCTTTTAAAATCTGAATGGCCACAAGTAAACCATTTAGATAAAATTTTTGACAATGATGAGTTGAAACTTTGAATGCTAAAATATTACTATTATTGACCTTTCTAATTTTTAGAATGCATTGACCGATATTATGTGAAGACTCTCTATTGCTAACAAGTAATTTATCCTCCTCAATCGATCCCTTAGAATTATTTACCATGACAGTAATAATAGATGCATCAATTGAAAATTTATGATCTGATTGGGAATTAGGTAAAGTACTCGTGAAATGTACCTTATCAAATATGTTGGAGAGACGTGGAACCTTGATATGGATTAAAATATGGTATGGCAACGCCTTCATCTTCTTTTCATCTCTGGCTCCATGCTCTCGTTGATGCTCTTTGCTAACAGAACCTTGTTCGGTTACGGGTTGAGGTCGATGAATAATAGAATAATCGCTTGACAAACATATTACCTCTTTAGGAAAATCAAACATAGCTAACTTTTTACATTTGATATCCTCATGTGTAGCTGTGTTTGTTTCCTCGATCTCACTTGTAGCCGATAGTTTAGTAACAATCGGCTTGCTATTGGAACGACTTCTAATTCTAGCTATAAAATTTTCAAAAACCACATATAATTTCGCCTTGATATTCAAAGATTCATCCGAAGGAGAACTAGGAGATATTGCTGAATTTTTATGTATTTGGCTATAATTATTGTTTGCACCTAAAGCCGAATTGGTGGGCAAAGTATATGCTAGTGTAGCATGTGGAGATAAGTGAATGTTTGCTGGATTTTTATTAAATGGGCTACAATTTTCAACAATGTAAGGTGCCGAATTATGATCATGAAGTTTGAGTATAGTGCTGAATTTATTGGTGTAGCCTCCACTCTAGCAACATGCGAAGTATCATATGGCACTTGAGAACAATTAGATGAAAGATATAAACTAGAATGGCCATATGTGTCATGTATCGGTACATTATATGAAGCTATCATAGATGGTGCAATTGGTGCTGAAACATTGAAAGAAGAAACACTATATTGGGTATTCATAAAATTATTGATATGTGGTGTTTCATAAAACTTAGCCTAACCTGTCATGTTGGCCTGAGCTTGATAATTACCAATCGACATATGAGCTTGCCCCATTGCCGATGCGTGAGGATATGTGTATTGAATGTTGCTAGTAGAATTTAAACTTGAAGCAAATGCATCGTGAATAATGGTTCTATGCATATATTCAGAATGATGATTCAAATAGTTAAGACCACTATATGTATAATGACTAGTTGGTGGAACATCTCACTAGAGTATCTAGCAACATCAATATGAGAATTTGTGATGCTTGCAAAATGAGCATTAAGTGAGGATATTGCATATTGTACCTCGTGATCATCGTGACGATATGGATAGCTCGCCATGTGTTTGCCACTATTCTCTTTTTGATCAAACCACAACAACAAGGTGGCCTTCATTCCTTCTTCTTTATTCTTAGCCTCTGTGAGTAAAATATGCAACAAAAATAAGAACAACCGCAAATAGTTGCAATCGGCCCAAAGAGGCTAGATGCAATGGTGGTGACGAATCACAAAGATGGATCAATTAGGGAAAAGGTTAGGTTAGAAATATCCGATTGTTAGGATGAAAACTGAAAGATCGTCTCCAGCAGAGTCGTCAAAAAGTGTGTTGATGCCAAAAAGATCTGAATCAATGCACCGAGAGCACTAGGTCATGCGGGTCGCAACGGACCAGATCGACGAGGTCCCCTTCGATCGGTTCGGGGAGAGATAGGTATGACAATTTCGCTGTGAAAAGCAGCTAGGTTTATGGGCAAACCTGTAAAGTGGTAGACAACGCACTTTTGTGGCGAAGAACGACTAGTTTACGAGCAAACTAGCAAAGGCCGTCGAATCTTCCGTCTGGGCGTGAGCGTCGCCAGACGTGCCCTAGGTTAGTCGGCAAGCCATAGGACGTCATCTATGGCCGTGAAGACCGGTGGATAAACAACATATGGGGTTTGGAAGAGGATTAGGGTTTAAAGAGATAAAAAGTAAAAAGACAATTGGCAGAATCGATTGGGTTATTTCTCAATCGGTTTTAGACTTTTTTATATAGAGGTGAGCTGGTCTTACCCTGTAGAGTCACGGATCTTCTTATTAGCAAACAAATTAGCTTTACCACAAACAGACTTCGGGTACCGAACACTCTGGCACTTTATTGAAGACTCCGGTGGGCAAAATTCCGCATCCAGAGAGGGTTTACCAGAGACTTCAGTACGGGATACTCTGATACTTTATCGAACACTCCGGTGGCGATTTGGACGTTTTTTTGTTAAGTTCGTAATTTACTTGTTCGGTTTTCAAATTAGCCGATCCATATATCCGTTTCGATCATCTCATCGAGGGCTATGTCATGGAACCTTCAAATCATGGATTTGGTTTCTTCGTCATATCTTATTAAGCATTTCTTTTCTTCTTTACTAGAGTTTAGTCAAATTCTTCAAAAATACTTTTCACGTCCTGAAAAACATGTTGGAAAATATTTTTTGTTAAATAATCATTATCGAACAGAATTTAAATATTTTCTACCGTATTCGGTCTACTAAATCGGAGTGTCCGATTTGAAAAACCAGAACTTTTGGTCTTTTTAAGATGCAAATTTTGGGTGTCAACAACTCGGCTCATCAAAACTTTCCGTGTAAATGCTTCGTTTCATGCTTCATCATGTACGTGACCATCAGTTTAACAATAACCAACGGAGTGATTCCTTTTGGTCATTGGATCTGGTTGAAGGTACGGCCAATCAAATACATGTGATTACAATTTTTTGAGATCGGAAATACGACACTGGCATACCATTTACCAGGGAGGCTGCAAGGATGGCTAGATCATGTGTTCAAATGATATATCTTAAATTTTAAAAATAGTAACAGCATGTATCAAATTAATCTTTAAAGATAAGCACCAGGGTGGGCACCTCCTGCCTCCTTTGGCAACACCAATTAAGCTGCTTGCTGCTTTGGCTATAGCCACCAACGGGCACAGCTAGCTTACATACGAGTATCCAACATTGCCATTCTTGCATGTGTACAGAAGATTAGTGCGTGCTGATCGCCGATCCACCATCACCACGGTACCGGCTGTCAAGGCCAATTCCACTCTCGTCGACGTTTAGTTTCGTTGACAGTTTCAGCCTCCTTGTACTTTCTCGACCATACGCGACGAACCTTCACTGCAAAGGCAAACCTTTCCAGCGATCTCTCTCTCTCTCTCTGCCTTGACGTTCTCGCTCCTCTCTCTCTACTTCTCCCTACATAAACACCACCATGCTGGAGCTTAGAAAGCCAAGAGGTACTGTGACCCTGCGACGGGTGGCAGAGAGACGGGAGAGAGATGGAGGGGCCCTGTAGTCTGTGGAGCGGCGTCAACTCCGGCATCCTGCTGAGCCTGCTGGCCGTGGCCTGGACGCTGCTGTGGCAGGGCCTGCAGAGCCTGCACCTGCACGAGCTCCTCGGCCGGCGCGGCGCGCGTGCGCGCGCCGCCTGGCCGCCGTCGTCGACCCCTACCTCACCGTCACCCTGGCCGAGTACGACGGCGGCCGCATGAGCCGCAGCGACGCGTACAGGGAGGCGCAGGCGTACCTGCAGCGCGCCACCCGCGCCGCCGGCGTGCGCCACGTCAAGGCCGAGCCGGCCAAGGACAGCGACGCCGACCCGGACCGCCTCGTGGTCAGCATGGACGACAACGAGGAGGTCGAAGATGAGTTCCGGGTCGTCACGGTCTGGTGGCTCGCGTGCTCCGAGCCGCCGCGCGAGGACCACCACGCGCCGTACTACTGGGGACGTGTCGGTGCCGCGCGCGCCGAGAGGAGGTTTTACCGACTCTTCTTCCTCGAGCGCGACCGCGACCTCGTGTTAGGGGAGTACCTGCCCCACGTCCGTCGTGAGGGACGCAACGTCATGGTCCAGAACCACCAGCGCAAGCTCTTCACCAATATCTCCGGCGACAGCTGGGACTCCGACGGGTAACTAAGTAACGAGTCTTTTTTTTTTTTGCTCCTACTAGAAGCTTTTGCTGATCTGTGTTGCTGATTTGCGTGCGCCAGCTTCTACTGCGGCAGCGTGTGGAGCCACGTCGTGTTCGAGCACCCCAAGGCGTTCGCGACGCTGGCCATGGTCCCGGCCAAGAAGGAGGTGTAGAATTCTTCGGATCTCCTAGGACCCAGATTCGTGAGCCTTATAGGTCGAGAAGGGTATGAGAGGAGGATGAAGACCCTCCTGATGTCATCCCGCCCCTTTGTCGGAGGTGTACGCGCTAGGACGGCGAAGGTCGATGGAGAGGGGCGAGCGGTTGTCCTGGCGGCAGTGCAAGTCATCGTGGTGGCGGTGTAGAGGACGCCGAGCTCCCTATAGTTGCGTCGTTCCTGTAAAGAAACAGGGGCGACGGTGATGGAGAATTCTGTCGGCACAGCGCCCCCTTTGAGATCGGTCTAGGGTTTGTGTCGATGAGGCTGTGGCGGCACGATGAACTTCTGTTTACGTGCTGCCCCGCCCTCACCTCTATTTATTGTGGCGCTACCGACAAAGCCCACTTGCCAAAGTTGAGCTGGACGCCCCCGATTAGGGCGCTAGGTCAAGGGCCCAATTGGCCGTTGGGCCAATTGGTTAGAGATCAATAAAACATTCTCCCTTTTAATCTCAACTTATACTTTTATTTTTAAATACTTTTAACTTTACTCATTCCATTACACATTAAAACATAGAACTGTCTCATCGTCACGGTCAATCGTCGATAGATTTAACAGCTACAATACACTTTTTTATTTTAAAATAGTTATTATACTTTTGAGCCATCTTTTAGTTCAGAAATAACAGACTTTCCCTTAAACCCATACTGGCAACATGTTCAATAAATATTTTGGGTGGTAACCTTTTAGTAAGTGGATCCGTTAACATCTTTGCGGTACTTATATGCTCAAAACTTATGATTTGATCCTGAACTTTATCTTTCACAACATAGTACATTATATTAATGTGTTTGACAGCACCACTTGACTTATTGTTGTGGGTATATATTACTGCAGGTTTATTATCGCAGTACAACTTAAGTGGTCTATAGATGTCGTCAACCACTTTTAAATAGAGTATAAATTTCTTAAGCCAGTTCACCTGCCCCGTAGCCTCATAACATGCTACAAACTCGGCATACATTGTAGATGCTATAGTGATGGTTTGCTTTGAGCTTTTTCACGAAATAGCTCCTTCAGCAAGAGTAAACACATATCTGAATATTGACTTTCTATCATTTCTCGCATAATCAGATTCTGTGTACCCCACTATATAGAGTGAATTTGATCTTCTGTATGTCATTATAAGGCCTTTTGTTCTTTGCAAATAACGTAAGACTTTATTTACCAATTTTCAGTGCTCTATTTCAGGATTGCTCTGAAACCTGTCAAGTAACCCGGTAACAAACGCTAAGTTAGAACACGTACACACTTGAGCATACTGTAAGCTTTCGACAGCTGAAGCATATATAACCGCTTTCATTTGATCGATCTTATATTGGTTTCTGGAGCATTGAAAATCTCCATATCTGTCGCCCTTGACTATAGAGGTGCAGATGATAGACTACATTTATGCATGCCATATTTTTTTAAGACTTTCTCTATGTATGCCTTTTGTGACAGTCCCAATACCCTTTTGTTTCTATCTCGGTGAATTTCGATTCCTACGAACGAAGCTTCACCAAGATCTTACGAACGAAGCTTCACCAAGATCTTTCATATTAAAATTTGAGGACAAAATCTTTTTTTGTCTCCAGTAACAGACTGACGTCACTACTAGCAAGTAGGATATCATCTACATACAAGATTAGGAAGATAAATTTACTATCTTTAAACTTTGAGTAAACACAGTTATTCTCAATATTTTTTTTAAACCCAAATTTCTTTATCGTACTATCAAACTTCAAGTACCACTGTCTTAAAGCTTGCTTTAACCCATAAATTGATTTCTTTAGACGGCATCCCATTCTTTTATTTTCTTCCACGACAAAACCTTTCGGTCGTGCCATGTAAACATTTTCCTCCAAATCCCCATTAAAGAATGTTGTCTTTACATCCATTTGATGTAACTCTAAATCATAATGAGCCACTAGTGCCATTATGATTCTGAAAGAATCTTTACATGAGACTAGAGAAAATGTCTCATTGTAATTAATCCCCTCTCTTTGCTTAAAGCCTTTTGTCACGAGTCGTGCTTTACATCTTTCTACATTCCTTTTGGAGTCGAGTTTTGTCTTGTATACTCATTTTCAGCTTACTATTTTACCTCATTTAGGAATTACTTCCAAGTCTCAGACTTTATTAGTCTTCATGGACTTCATTTCTTCTTACATGGTCTCAAGCCATTTTGAAGAGTTTTCACTTCTCATAGCTTCTTCAAATGAGGTGAGATTATCCTCCATTTGAAATTTCTCTGTATGATAAATCTGATAATCATCAGAAATAGCTGATCTTCTTACTCTTTGAGACCTTCTTGAAGCCTCCTCATTTTGCACATTTTCTGTTGAAGGCTATTGTTGCTCTCTCTCATCTGTGGTAACGGGTTCTATGGGATCCTGAGGAACAGGTTCCTTATTCTCATTCATTATTGCCACAGGAGGAACAGTAATAGGTGCTGGCACTATAGTGTCTTACACTGTCGGTGTAGCGACAGCCGGTAGCGAGAAGAATGGCTCTTGAATCATCGGAGTAGGCGCATACGCCCGCTTCTCTTCAACATCAATCTCTCGAGCTACCATGCTCCCTCTCATCATCTCATCCTCTAAAAAGACAGTGTGTCTCGTTTCTACAAACTTTATATATCTGTCTGGGTAGTAGAAATGATAATCTTTTGACTTTTTAGGATAACCAATAAAATAGCAACTTATTATTTTTGGATTTAGTTTTCTAATGTTTGGATTAAATACTTTAGCCTCAGTTGGGCTCCCCCACACTCGCAAGTGATTTAATGAGAGAACTCTTACTGTCCACAATTCATACGATGTTTTAGGCACCGACTTACTTGGTACTCTGTTGAGAATATGAATGACGGTTTTTAATGCCTCCATCCACAAATTCAATGGTAGTGTGGAATAGCTCATCATGCTTCGCACCATATTCATTAGGGTACTGTTACGTCTTTCAGCTACTCTATTTTGCTGAGGTTTGTCTGGTGTAGAATACTGGGCCACTATTACATTTTTCTTTAGAAACCTTGCAAAAGGTCTAGGAACTTGACCATATGGGGTGTGCCAACCATAGTACTCCCCCTCGCGGTCGGATCGGACTATCTTAATCTTTAAATCGTGTTAGTTTTCAACTTCAGCCTTAAATATCTTAAATTTATCTAAGACTTCATTTCTTTCTTTGATTGGATTAATATATCCATATCGGGAGTAATCATCCGTGAATGTTATGAACGAGTCATAACCATCCACACTTTTCACAGGAAAAGGACCACAAATATCTGTGTGAATAATTTATAGAACTTCTGTGCTTCTTTTGTCATTTTTCTTAATTTTCTTTACATATTTTTCTTTAATGCAATCTCGACATTGTTCTAAGTCTGAGAACTCTAGTGGAGGAAGAATATCATTTTTAACTAGTCTTTCTATTCTCTCTCTCGAAATATGGCCTAAACGACAGTGCCATAATTTCGACGACGCATTTAGAGTTCTCTTTCGTTTTCTGTTTACATTGGTGGACAAGGATTCGTTTACTTTCTCGCACGCAACGTTCCCATTATCGCATACAACATTCACATCATCATGTAGTGATAACAAATAAAGCTCATTTTGTAAGATAGCAAGACCAACACATTTTTTATTAAACATTATTTCACACTTACCATTTTAAAAATGACAATCATAACTATCATTGTCCAAACACGACACACTAATCAAATTCCTCTGTAGAGAGGGTACATAGAGAACATCTCTAAGTATAAGAGTGAATTCATCAGCTAGCTCTAATGAAAGATCACCAACAGCTTCAACTTCTGCTTGGACTCCATTTGCAACTTTAATGTATCTTTCTTTTCTTTGCGTAGTTCTCATCGAACAGAATCTCTGTAAAAAATTAGCAACATAAATAGTTGCTCCTGAGTCAATCCACCAAGTGGATTTCGAATATTGCACATATAGGGATTCGTTTATAAAGGTAATAATGTTCTCACCTTTCTTTGCCATGATCATCTTTAAGTAATCAGAACAGTTCTTCTTCTAATGTCCTGTCTTCTTGCAGTGAAAACACTGGTCCTTGTCTACTGCAAATTTGTTCTGTTGAGGCTGATGGACAGGGGCTTTTCCCTTGTTCTTTGAGGAGTGACTATTAAAATTCTTTCTTTTGTTGTCCTTCACATAGTTGATAGAACCACCATGTGAAGCTTTAATTCTGTCCTCCTTTTACACATACATAGCTATGCACTTTTCCATGTCTCATGTCTCGAGTTGTATATTGTAGTTGACAACAAAGGTGTCAAACTTTTTTGGCAAAGAAGCAAAAATTAGATAGATGAAGAGATCATCCTTGAGACCCAGATCCATTGGTTTGAGCTTGGATGCCATATTGCTCATCTTTAGTATGTGCTCTCTTATGCCACCGTTACCACCAGAGTACCTTTCTGTCACAAGCTGCTTAATCACTTGTGTAGCATATGTCTTTGAAGAGCTAGTAAACTGACTCTTTATTCTTTCAAGATACTCTGTGACAGTGTCACACTCTGAGATTGAGCCCACAATTGCAGGCTCAATCGTATTCTTTATCACAGCCATATATTTTTATTGGCTGTGGTCTATTTTCTATACTCAAGGTCATAGAACATCTTTAAGAGAGCATAGTCTCTCTGTCTAGTTTGGCAAGCAGCATCAGCCTCATTTTTCTTCCTCAGTGGGACATACTGTGGTGAGAACCCAGTCTACCTCAGCCAAGATAAACGCTAGGTCTATCTTTTCTTCTACTTTTCGTAGTTGTCACCTTTGAGAGTGAGAATCTCTTTAATACAACTCATTAAGTTGTATCCGTCAAAAAATTAAATCAAATAAAGTGAGAACATGATAACAATAAAATTATATGCCTTATTTTCAACGTTGGTAAAAAATATGACACACAATTTTGTCTTATACATTAAATCTACATCACCGTTGGGCAGAAATAGAAATAATGTATAAAAATCTTCAATTAAAAAATTATAATACTGTTATTATCAACGTTGGTCAAAAAATAACAATATCATAATTATCTGAAATATTACTATTTTTCCAAAATAAAATTCTCCCGTTGATTTGAATTTAATAATGAAAATAATATTCTTTAAGTACGCAGCGGAAAATAAAATTTCTTTAATTTTCAGAGGCATTTACTTTATTTTTCTATTATGTCAAAATTATCTCGTTGGTTCAAATTTTGACAGATTTAATTAAGCCAAAAATTAGCAAAATTTTCTATTAAAATGCCACTGAAAAAGGAAAAAA
>BCLH01001014.1:0-18874 GCA_001602315.1 Zoysia pacifica | reverse complement strand
CGGCCGTCGCGCCACCTAGTGCGGCCCGGCCGTTGGCCGTTGTATCTTTTCTTTTCCCTTTTGGTGTAGGTCTCTCGCGAGGCCCGAGGGCCACTGCTACATTGAGTTCCGTCGGCGGCTATGCCGCCGGCTACATCTTTTCGTTTGTTTTCTTCGATGTGGCGAGGGTTAGGTTCTGTGATGTCTTTAGGCTTAGACATTGGCTCGCCTGGATCTATTCCTAGGTATGGCTCTTGATACCATTGTAGAATTCTTCGGATCTCCTAGGACCCAGATTTGTGAGCCTTAGAGGTCGGAGAGGGTACGAGTTACTTATTACCTTCGGATCCTGTAGTCCCGGTCATGGCCGAAGTCGAGGATGAAGACTCTCCTGAATGCCATCCCGCCCCTTTGTCGGAGGTGTACGCGCTAGGGCGGCGAAGGTCGATGGAGAGGGGCAAGCAGTTGTCCTGGCGGCAGTGCAAGTCGTCGCGGTGGCGGTGTAGAGGACGCCGAGCTCCCTGTAGTTGTGTCGTTCCTGTAGAGAAATAGGGGCGGCGGTGATGGGGAATCCCGTCGGCACAGCGCCCCCTTTGAGATCAGTCTAGGGTTTGTGTCGGTGAGGTTGTGGCGGTATGACAAACTTCGATCTACGTGCTACTCAGCTCTCACCTCTATTTATTGTGGCACTGACAACAGAGGCCCATCAGCTAAAGTTGGGCTGGGTGCCTCCGATCAGGGCGCTAGGTCAAGGCCCAATTGACCGTTGAGCCAATTGGTTAGAGATCAATCTCACAGGAGGAGATCATGGATGACCTCGACGCGTTCCGGAAAGGGAAGGACTACTACGCGCGCGTCGGCAAGGCGTGGAAGTGCGGGTACCTGCTCTACGGCCCGCTGGGGACCGGCAAGTCCACCATTATCGCCGCCATGGCCAACTACCTCGAATACGACATCTACGACATCGAGCTGACGTCCGTGCGCACCAACACCGACCTGCGCAAGCTCTTCATCGAGACCACCAGCAAGTCTATCATCGTCGCCGAGGATATCGACTGCTCGCTCGACCTCACCGGCAAGCGCAAGAAGAAGAAGAATGCCAAGGCCAACGAATCCTCCACCTCTTCCTCCGCAGGCGACGGACAGAACAAGGACGGCGACAAGAAGGACGACGACGAGAACAGAAGCAAGGTGACGCTCTCCGGCGTGCTCAATTTCATCGACGGGCTATGGTCGGCATGCGGTGGCGAGCGCATCATCGTGTTCACCACCAACCACGTCGAGGAGCTGGACCCGGCGCGGCCGCATGGACAAGCACATCAAGATGTCCTACTGCTGCTTCGAGGCGTTCAAGTTCCTCGCCAAGTTCTACCACGACATGGCCTCCCACCGCCTGTTCGGTGCCGTGGAGACGCTGCTTTGGGAGGTGGACGTGACCCCAGCCGACGTCGCCGAGAACCTGACGCAAAAGGCCCCGGGCGAGGACGCCGACTCGTGCCTCGCTACGCTGGTGGAGGCTCTGGAGAAGGCCAAGGCGGAGAAGCTAGCGAAGGAGAAAGGAAACGGAAAGGAGGTGGCTGACGAGGCCGACAGCGAGGACAGGTGATGAGAAGGGTAGTGTTGACTGTTCTGTTGCCTACTCGGTCGATTCACTATTACTCTCGAGCTAGAGATCCATGAATTGATTTTATAAAAGAGCTATGGCTCTGACTTTTTTAAAAAAGAGGTTTTTATAACTTATGCTTCAGCTCTTTAAAAAACATTTGATAGAATAGCTTTTTTCTCTCTCTTATTTTATAAGAATAGTTAATAAAGAAAAATATCCTGTGGACGAAAAAGTCACAGAGAAGCTGTATTTTCGTGGCTCTTACTTCACCCCTGACTTCTTCCTTAAAAAAAAAAAAAAGTCGAAACCGATCGAGAAGCCGGTAAAAAAAGTTAAGCTAATTGCTATAATGAGAATATAACTTTACAGGGTTTAGACTGAAAGTTCATATTGTCCTGTATTCTATCTGCTCCATTTGACAATACAAGTCCATTTATACTAAGGGATCTTATCTCGTCTGTGATTGAGTACTGAAAATTCTCAGCCATCAATTACCAACAACTTTATCTCAATTAGTAAATGAATACTGGAGTTTTGTTTTTAGTTTTAGTGCATGCCTAATCAGCATAATTCAGATCACATAGGCATCATATTTGGCAGATTTTAAAATAGCCCTAAATGATTATGGACTGCTATCCATTTGCATTAATCTCGAGACAAATTGTTCTTTTATATCTTATAAGGTAAAATTTATCTAATAATTATTAATTATTTTATCACTTCAATTGAGAAAGTAATCAGTTAGTTTTGATTGGTGACGGTAATCAGAGATGTGTTGTCAAATGATATTAATTTTTTTCTTAAATCAATAGCCAAGATCAAATTTGTTTCTCTCTCTATTTGAAGGTGAACAAATGGCACTTGGTCTACCTTAAAAAGGCTCTCACTTGGTCTACTTTAAAACGGCTCTCAGATTTTCCTAATGATGTTAGACCCCCTAGCAAGCAAGGATTATAGCCTTTCCAAGTACGGTCACCTGCAAAGCCCACATGCCACCGTAAACAAAAAAAACTGTCTAGAGTGAATGCATCACAACATTTAGATGTAATCTAACAGCAAATTAAGTTCTAAAACCGCAATCATCGGGGTTCCTGGCTTTATTTTTAAAGCAAGGAGTCGTTGTGGAGTGTGGATACGCAAACTAACAGTAACTCATTGATTAAAGCTTCTTTTACAACAAAATACTGTTCATTCCAGTCTTACCTCAAGGTGAGGGATATGTTTTTTTTTAACCTCTAAGGCACCGTTTGGAACGAAGAAAACTTTTCTCTTTCTACTTTTTTTCTGTGAAATTGAAACTGATTTCTGTGAAATTCAAGTGATATTCTTTTGAAATTCCAGCATTTCAAACGGAACCTAATCGTTGTACTTCGATAGTTTGACATTTTGCCTGCATGTCATATGGCACAAAAGAGGGTGGGACCAGCCAGGACAGCAGCAAACACATTGCAACTACTCAAAGTAGTTTGATTGCAAGTACTCTCTCCGTTGTTTAATTGATGTCATTGTTGACTTTTAAAATCAACTTTGACTATTCATTTTATTTTCAAAAAATTTACTTAAATGTGTAAAATTTTAAGTTGTAATTTAAATAACTCTAATAATAAATTAAATTATATCAATATATATTTAAATTTAAAAGTGAACGACGACATCAAGAGGAGTATATGGAGTATATGGGAAATCCGAGTTCCTCCGACTAGCAAGCAAAGCATCCTTTCTGGGATTCAGACTCGATGTTGTTTCCATGATGGCCCCGCACCCCTTGACCATGGGCCATATCTCCCATGCCGTTAGGCTTTGCAGGAGCTTCCTCTTGGCCCGGACCCCCATTGGACATATCATTGTCTCCATCATAGGGCTACTCCAAGTAGTCACATATTCATAGAACATTCTGTAAATTTAAATACCCAAAAACATAGATAGAATGATATTCATTAATAATTCTATCATATTTGAAAGAGTAAATTTCATAAAACTACATATATTTTGTCAGTATTATCATAAAGCTACAAATTTAAGTCATACTTACATAAAGATACAGATTTTGTATCTCATTTATCACAAATTACAGGTTTTGTATCTAAATTATTACAAAACTACTAATTTTATGTTTAATTTATCACAAAACTATAGATTCTATATATATATTACTGAAATTACTGTAGCAAATCTATTGTTTTATGAACATATGGCTTAAATCTGTTATTTTATAATAATATAGGTAAAATACATGTAGTTTTGTGAAATTTACAATATTTAAAATGCATACATTCACAAGCACCTTATAACTAGGGTTTTAAAAACCGGTTGTGGTCCGATTTTTTGCTTGGCCAAAAACTGGTCGGCTCGGTTTTGTTACAGTGCTAAATTCATTTTTTTAAGTCAGTTAACTAAACCAAACAGAACCAGACTAGTTTTACTGAGAACCGCGAAAAGCAGTCAGTTTTGACCCTTGTCCAAAACCCTGCTTATAACTCTGTACGATGATTGATGAAGAAAGAAGATCTCGTGGTGATCCTCGCTGCGTTCTCCTCCCTCACCACGCGAGAGCTCAGGCGAAGAGGACCAGCTTTGCGTTAGCACTGGTCGAAGCCACGCGACTCCCACGTCTCAACCCTCTTCCCTGCCATTGGAGCAGAGCGGAGCGTTCTGTTCGTCAGTGAGTGCTGAGCCTGCTGGCAAGCCAGTGGCGACGCACATCAGCACAACCGTGCTTCCACGGGGTAGTACGTCGCAACGAACTCACCGTTCGTCGGAGCTGCAGATCTCCGGCCGCTGCTGCTGCCGCAGAGCAGAGAGCACATTGCCGTCGCTGCAGAAGGCAGATTCTGCAGTAGTTCAGAAACAACTGCAGAATTCTGGGAACTGCATTGGACAGACCGAGATGCCAATGCAGTTACAACGTGGATCACACTCACAGTTCCCAGCGGAAGATCCAATCAAACATGGTTAATGTTGGAAGATGACTCTGATTACCTACCCAGCAAATGAAACTCCAGCATGGATAGCAGATCTACTAGCAAAAGAAGCAACTAAACTAGAATATTACATTGTTAAAAGTCCTTGAAGTTGAATCGCAGATTATTCGCGAGCTGAGCTCTACTCATCCTCCACCACCTCCTGCTCCTCGTGGGCCAGGTTCAGGGCCGGTTTCTTCATCTCCCTGGTCTTCTTCTCCAGCGCGGCCACGAGTTCAGCGAGGCACGAGTCGGCGTCGTCGGCGGCGCGCTTCGGCGTGAGCAGCTCGGCGACGTCGGCGGGCGTGATGTCGACCTCCTGCAGCAGGGTATTCACGCTGTCGAACAGCGGGTGCGCGTCGACGGCGAGGTAGTTCTGGGTGAGGAACTTGAACGCCTCGAAGCAGCAGTACGACATCTCGATGTGCTTGTCCATGCGGCCGCGCCGGACCAGGGCCGGGTCCAGCCGCTCCACGTGGTTGGTCGTGAACACGACGATGCGCTCGCCGCCGCACGCGGACCAGAGACCGTCGATGAAGTTGAGCAGACCGGACAGCGTCACCTTGCTCGCGGTCGGGTCCGTCGCGGGGTGCTGCTCCTTGCCAGCCTTCAGCGGCGGCTTCGGGGAGGGTTCTGATTCCTCTGCCGCTGCGTCACCGGTGGTGCTGGCCGGCGGCTTCTTCTTGGAGCGCGTGCTGGTCAGGCTCAGGTTGAGCGAGCAGTCGATGTCCTCGATCATGATGATCGACTTGGCCTTGCTCTCGATGAACATGCGCCGGAGGTCCGTGTTGGTGGCGACCGACGCGAGCTCAACGTCGTAGATGTCGTAGTCGAGGTAGTTGGCCATGCGCTCACATCCTCTCCAGTGGAGGATAAAATTCAGAGAGGTACTGTAGCTAGAATTTATATATGCTCAAAACAATCGGATCTAAAACAGACGGCTTAATCAACTGCTACAGTACAGTGAACAGTAAAGTAAAGCTCGAACAGTATTCTTTGACCTGTTTCTACAGTGCTTTTCCTATAGTACTGCGAACAAACACTGCTCATCACCTATGCGTGCTACAGCATGGAAGCTTCAACAGCAGAGGATATAGATCCGTTGGCCATGGACGCGATCATGCTCCGTAGAGGAGGTACCCGCGCTTCCACGCCTTGCCGATCCGCGCGTTGTTAGCAATAATCTTGACAGTGGTGCGTTCTGGTCTTTGAGTTTGTTGCAGGCTAGCTGCGTACGTGTACGTGTTAGAGTCCAGGTGTAGCCGTGTAGGTGCTGTGTGTGCGTGAGTTTGTTCCGCCACAGCTGCGTTTGATCGAGTCGTTGGTGGTTAGGTTGGTGAGGTGATTGGGGCGCCGTTCCATGCGGAGGAAGGCCGCGTTGCATGGAGGAATCTCACAGCTCACGCAAACGAAGGGCCAGGTCGTGCGGATCATGGCGCAGAAGCCGGGCATGTGGAGAGTGGAGCTCCCATGGTGTGCCCTGTGCCTACAAATACCTCATGTAATCCTTCATTTCCAAGTGAGCCCACAGATAGAGAGAGTTTCGGTGCATGTTGCCGCTGCGGCGTTTGTGGCCCGGCTGGCATGGGTTACCCGTGAAGGTCTCTTCTTCTGTTCCACTGTGTACCGAGTCTAGAGCATAATAGAGAAGCCAAGATACAGGAGCGAGAGCCTCTGCGGCGTTCGTCGCTGTTAAATTATCCGTGTTCTTGTGTTCTTTGATCGTTTGTTGATCCTCGGTTCCAACACGCGTAATAGACCTTCCCGTTCCGGAACGCGTTGAGGTCCTCCATCATCTCCCGCTTCTTCGTAGTGTCCATCGCCAGCTCGTCGAACGTCGACGGGTGCTCGAACACGATGTGGCTCCATAGCGACTTCCGGTACCTGCAACCAAGAACACCCTTTTTTTATGATGGTGCAGGGAGAAACAATGAAATTATGAAAGGCGCGCGAGGCTGCACCGGTCGCTGCAGTTGGTGTAGAGCTTCCGGCGGCGGTTCGCAACCATGATGGCGCGGCCCTCACGGCACACGTGAGGGAGGTACGAGTCGACGACGAGTTCGTGGTGGCGCTCGTGGAACACGAGCCGGTACACGCGCCCGGAGTCCTCCGAGCTGGCCCCCTCTCCGCCGTAAAACGGTGGGCCGTGGTGGTAGTAGTACGCGGCTCCGTGACGGGAGGGTGGCACGGAGTGCCACCACACGGTGGCGCCCTGGAACTCGTCGGCGACCTCCTCGTTGCGGTCACCGGTGGCTCAGGTACGTCTTGGCCTGCTCGTACACGTCCCCGGTCTTCAGGCGCCCGCTGTCGTCCTCCGCGACAGTGACGGTGAGGTAGGGGTCCATGACGTGCGTGAGTCGGCGCGCGTGGCGCCGCAGGAAGCGGCCGAAGAAGCGCTCAAACAGCTGGAGCGGGATGTATGGCCGGAGCATGCTCCAAATGAACATCAGCCCAGCGAGCGTCAACCACAGGCCGGCGAACTGCTGCACAATCCCCGGCGCCGGATACCTCATGGTTCTTGGCCGCGGCATGGGCAAAGAGCTGTTAGACATAACAACCCTGCTGCTCCATATCTACTCCTTCGGCGGTTCCCAATGCGACAAGTCGACGCGACGGGACACCACAGTAGCAGCACACGCGGCGACGTGTGACAGACGACGTGCGCAGTGTGGCAGTAGACGCCGAAGTCAAAAAGGTGTACAGTAGTGTACAGTAGATAGTTGTAAGAATTTATTGCTGCGCTTGCAGCGCATGTATAAAACCCAGAGGCTCTCCTCCATGTAGAGAGGGATAACAGAAGCAAGTAACGAGGCAATTCACTCGGCCACTTCGCGTGTGTTTTGTTCTTGTGCTTCTCCGTTGCGCACTATTCATCTTCACGTCACAAAGGGTCGAGAGTGAGTTCATAGGGGTCGGCCAAGAGTTGGCAAGGTGTGTGCGGTAGGTGCAAGGTCGTAAAGGGACCAACAAGTGGTATCAGAGCTTAGTTGAGCACCAGCAGCGATGACAGGCACGCCGGAGACTTCTTCAGTGGGTTCACCGGTGCAGACGCCTGAGCACTCGCCTGAGTGCCGTGGCCGCGAAGAGCGGCGCGACAGAAGGAACCGCTTCGGGTCGTGCACGGTTGTTGTCCACAAGACTGTGAGGAAGTTCGGCGGCGGCGCCACCACCTACCTTACGCTTACACGCACGAACTACTTTGACTGGGCGGTGTTGATGAAAGTGATGCTCCAGGCGCGTGGCTTGTGGGTCGCCGTCGAGTCCGGGACCGACGACGACATAGAGGACAAGCTGGCGCTGGAGGCGATTCTCCACGCGGTGACGCCAAATCTCATCTCCACTTTGGGGAGAGCGAAGACGGCAGCGGAGGTGTGGAAGAAACTCGCATCGATGCGCGTAGGCTCGGACCGAGCGAAGAAGGCGAAGGTGCAGCTACTCCGGAAGGAGTATGAGAACATCACGTTCCGTGATGGCGAGTCCGTGGAGGATTTCACACTGCGTCTCACCTTGCTGGTGGTGGAGCTAGCGGCACTCGGTGACGAGATCGCTGAGCAACGGGTTATCGAGAAGTATCTGCGGGTTGTGCCGGTGAAGTACGAGCAGATTGCTCTCTCGATTGAGACTCTGCTCGACCTCTCGGAGCTCACATTGGAGGACGTGACCGGGAGGTTGAAGGCGGTCAAGGACCGCGCCGCAGCAACAACGCCAGCAAGTACTAGCAGCAGGCTGCTGCTGACGAAGGAAGAATAGAGGGCGCGCTGCAGAGAGCAGGCGGGCAGCCCGTCCACCTCCGGTCGGAGCGGGCGTGGTAGAGGCAAGCCAAAGAGTGGCAAACCCTCCCCATGCACCGACGACGAGTGCCACAACTGTGGCAAGAAGAGGCACTGGGCACGTGATTGCCGTGCGCCCAAGCGCCGTGACCATGGGAGTCAGGGGCGCGCTCGCCAGGGTGGAGGACGGAAGGAGTAAGCCCACCTGACGGAAGAAGGCGAGTGTCACGCATTTCATTTCCGAGATGCACTGTGATACACGTATCAGTCCCTAGATCAGTAGCTGATACGCACAACACAACAGAATGTATATCGAAAGCATACTCCGAAAGGAAAAACTAACCTGAGACAAGACTTTTAGTGACCACACCATGAGGATCTCTACGACCCAACCCCGGTTGACCAACTAAAAGCAGAGCAGGCAGCGAAACACCAGGGCCCAAAACCACAAGCAGACTTAGGGCGCCCGAAACACCAGGGCCCAAAACCACTATCCCCTTCAGACACTTTCCGAAACACGAGTAGCTACACCCACTCACACATCAAGGCAGTATAGAAAATTTAATCGTATGGCGCCCGAACAGTAGCATGTCAATACCGTGACAATGGTCTATCCGGAAGGATTTTTAACTCTGCAGAGGTTGCACACTATACCCACAGGTTATGTTACTTCTGATCATTAGAGTTGCATAACGCTTATCCCACATCTACGTAGTTTTTCACAGATTCCACCCAAGGTGCAAACAGGAGCCATCCTTCGGAGTTTTCCAGGCCGTCGATGACGCGTCGATACATTCTCGAAGCCGGATTGTGAATATCTATCGCATTCACGCCTTTTTCTGGTCCCCTCCAATCCCCGGGTCTTACCAAACCAGAGGCTATATCCACGGGCTTACGCTCCTGTGACGCGGGCAATTACCGTCGAAGGCCAGGCAGTGAGTTATCTCACGCTCTTCTCCTGTTCCCTTGTGTCTTCACTACAGACCCCCCAGTGGTTCGATGTGAAAAGAATACGTAGAGGGAATAAGTCCTGCCTAAAATATATAGGTTCTGTGGTTGCACAGGAATTACCAAGTTGAGGGCTAACGAACCGGTCCTTATATGGCAGGGGTGGCGGTCTCGTCCATAGCAGATGGACCACAGCGAAGCCTACACACCTATCACCATCACCTCCGGTGAGCCCCACCCCATGGCCAGAAACATCCCCTCTTCACTTAGCACCAGTTGTTCTAATCCTGTCTCCTTTTATTTGTACTCACACCACCAAACTCTTTCAACTCCTTTTGCAAATTAATGGTATATGGTACGGCGGTGCGGAGCACCGTAAATGAGGTCCTAAGCAGATCTAGTACAAGGTAATATCCGTTCTGTAAAACTATCTAGGAACGGAATCCCTATGGCTATCAAAGACACTTCGTCAATGGTTTTCAAGGAATGTATTCATATCTATACAGCAAGTTACTGACATAAATATAAATACCTAAAAACAAGTAGGATTATTACTAACACAATGTTTTAAACCAAAATATCATGCATAGCAGAATAAATGGGCACTATAAGAGCATTAGCAAAATATAAGTTCCAATATGAGGTTAGAGCTTGTCTGCAAATTTCTTAATCTTCAAGCTTGAGGTTGAAGGCTTCTTCTTCAAGATCTCAATCTTCAATCTCTAGCTTCGCACCCAATCTACGAGCTTCTCTTCATACGTAGACCTTCTGGTCCCTCTTGAGGCTTGACTCTTCCTTACACTCAGTGTTATCTACGCGAAGGAAAAGCCTAATAAAACTACTGCGAAAGAAACACAACTCAAGAAAGAGCGATAAAATCCAAAGAACTCCAACTAAAAACCAGATAACACCGCGAGAAAAACTTAGGGCAAGTCATGCATGATGTGGTGATTAGTTATTACGAGGAGCGGTGAGGCCCACCAACATGGCTATTGGAGAGGCATGTGCATGTGTAGTCCTGTGAACAGTACATCATTTTATGTAGACCTTAATTTAGGACCATTCACTACTTGTTGGCCATTAGAGTTATTCTGATTGATACCTAGTGATTAAACTATATCATGAGTGCATTGTGTGTGCTTCTATGTCACGGCTCATGACCTGAGTTATCCGTGTATATTGTGCACTTGCACTTATCGTTAGCCTGTGTTTATATCTATGTATCATGGTTTCGAATGTGAGCGCGACTTAAGATTGCATGTGTGCCGGTGTGTACCGATGTAGAGTGAAATACATAAGTATTCTAATTAATTTATGCTTACTTCCTAACATGCCCGTAGGTGGTCGAGTATTTAGCTATTAACTATCTAGTTACATCGTTAGTGCTAGTAGGTGGTACGTGCACCAGCGTGTACTGATGTGTTACACATTCTTTCTAGTGAGTATTTCTTGGCTCTACTATACAACTGAACTCCTACACTAAATAAATGGCATTAACTGTGATGTGGTGATGGGCATATTGCTACTGTTAGTTATTTAGTTTATACCTATATGTATGTACTACTTTAGATGTTCAATGGTTACTTATAGGTTGCTAACTATAAAGTGTTCACTTACTTCCTAATATTTAGTTATTAGTGTTTAACTACTAATTTTATAATTCTAATTTTAAGTTAGGTTATTTAGTGCTAACATGGGTGCGCATATTAATGTGTGCTAAATAATGAGGTTATGCTATGCTGTGGCGTGCCTTAGCTAGTATAAATCTATGCTTAGAATGCATCATAACTAAAGCATTGCACTAACAACGATAAAACAAAACAAGGAACACGATTAAACTCGGCGAAGAACTTACTAAAGAAGCGAATCGGCAAGACCGGAGGTTGGCTGAGGTTTGGATGATTCGATGTGATGGAGCTTGAGATAATGGTTCCAATGGCACCAAGATCACTGAAAACTTAGTTAAGGTGTAGCGGTGGTGAGACGAACAAAGTGTTCACGATGGAAAACAAGAAATCTCCCCCGTGGCCACGCTACCCGACATATGTCCACAGTTGTCGGGTGTGTGTGTGCAGGCGTGAAACAAGGGACGAACTTCGTGGTGATGTTGCCAGCTAGTCTGTGACCGAAAACTGGCAAAGGCTGCATGGACACATGACTCGACCTGTGTCCACGGCCTCTAGACACCTGTGTGTCCAGAATCGAGAAAAAATCATGTGGACATGTGGTTCGGCCTGTGTCCACGACCCCTGAACACACGGGTGTCTAGAATCGGGGATTTCTCTGTGGACACAGAGTTCTGTGACGTGTTCATGGACACATGAATATATGAGCTGTAATCATGTCCGTGGACACGTGAACTGTGACGTGCCCGTGGACACGTGAAAGTGAAAGTTCGGGGTTTTGTGAAAGTTCGGAGATTCGTGGACACGTGAGAGTGAAAGTTCATGGTTTTGTGGGAGTTCGGGGATTCGTGGACACATGAGGGTGAAAGTTCGTGGTTTTGTGGAAGTTCGGGGATTCGTGGACACGTGAGAGTGAAAGTTCATGGTTTTGTGGGAGTTCAGAGATTCGTGGACACGTGAGGATGAAAATTCGTGGTTTTGTGAAAGTTCGGGGATTCGTGGACACGTGAGAGTGGAAGTTCGGGATTTTGTGAAAGTTCAGGGATTCGTGGACATGTAAGGGTGAAAGTTCGTGGTTTTGTGGAAGTTCGGGGATTCGTGGACACGTGAGAGTGGAAGTTCGGGGATTCGTGGACACGTGAGGGTGAAAGTTTGTGGTTTTGTGAAAGTTCGGGGTTTTCGTGGACACCTGACGTGTCCGTGGATACGTGGACATGTGAAAACTGTGACGTGTCCGTGAACACATAAAAACTGTGACGTGTCCGTGGACACGTGGACACGGGAAAATTGTGATCGTGTCCGTGGACACGTGGACACTGCTGGAATTACCAGAAATGAGCAAAGGTCTTGATGTAAAAACGAATAGGACTTAGCTGTTAGGAACACCAAGTCCAGGGACTTCTTTGGAATTAAATTGGGCTCAGGTGTTTAAGTAGATGAACTCGGAGGGCTTTTCTCCAAAATGAAGGAATCACCGTGTCTCTGGTTTATCTTCCAACGGGAAAAGGGCGGACAGGGTGCACGGTCCTTTGGACCGCTGCTCGTGGCCGGTCCTCGACCAAGCCATGGCCGACGGCGGCGGCCAGGCGGCAAACGACCAGAGAGCCTTGGCTTCGGTTGCAGCAGGGAGAGGGCGGCGCGGTGATGCCCCCTAGGTGTGCTACAGGGCTGGGAAGGCACGGCAGCACGCCGGCGACCGGTGACGGCCAGCTTACAGCGCCTGGCGGTGGCGCACGGCGTCGACTTGCAACACAGGTGGAGGCGGCTCGGGTCCCTGCAGAAGAGCATAAGGGAGGCGCGCTGGAGGTTCTCACGGCCTTGGAGGACCTGGAGATGCGCTGTGCCGTGCCGTCGACAGGCAGAGGGCGGCGCACGTTGGCGACGCACGGCGGCGGCACAACTCCGATCGGTTTTCGGCCGAGCATGGCAGACCAATCGAGTGAGCAGCTAGGAGCGGAGGTGCCTGAGTGGTCTAGAGCTCATGAAGCTCGCCGGACAGCAGGAATCGTGGCGGCAGTCGGGGAATGGACAATTGGGGAAAATCCCAAAATTAAAACAATCTTTCGCGGAAGAGGCCGAGACGGTGCCTTTAGGAGCTCGCGCGAGAGCTGGCGCAGCTCCTTGATGTGGACGAAGGGCAGGAACGCGCCGGCGACGGGGCGATGTGGTGCGGCTTGGAACAGGGACTCAAGACGTGGAGGCGCAAGGACGACTAGCGGACTGCAGCTCAGTCAGGGACGACGACGCAGACGATGGCTCGTCGTGAGCAGAGTTGTGGGGCTGGAGTGGCGCGGCGCTTCCGACGCGCTTCTGACGGCGCGACGGGCAGAAGGGCTTGCGCGGCGGCCGTCGGCTTGGGACAGGGGGTGGCGAAGTGAAACGACGCGAGGTTTTGAGTCCAACGCGAGGATGAAGCAGACGCAGAGAGGAAGACGTGGCAGGGTGAAGGGCGCGTGGCGCCGCGCGTGCTGATGCGCTGGACAGGCGCGCCGAGTTAGAAGACAGGGGAGCAAGGAGAAGATCGCTGGCAAGTGGGCCCGCCAAATGTTTCCATTTTCAGATTTTCTCGAATTTCAGCGACAGTCTTCTGTTTTTCTCCCAAAAGATCAACTTCCCGAGCTCTGATGAATATAAAATTTTGCAGGGTTGAAGAACTTTTCAGGATGAAAAACTTTCATTTTAGGATTATCTTCAACTTCTGAATAGATTTTATTCTATGAAATTTGGAGGATAAATGGCTATTTGAATAAAGTAACTTAATTCGGACGGGGTCAAAAGGTTCAAAAGAATTGGATGTGTTTGGAATTCAAGGACTTCGATGGGCTTGAAATTACAAATGATTGAGTTCAAAGGAATTGAATGGATTTGAAATTTAATGATATTTGGTTGTATTTAGGATTCAAGGAATGGGATTAAGAACGCAAGAAAACAAACAGAAAGAAAGACGGAAACAAAAAGGGCTCAATCACTTGTCACACCTCAAATTTTAATATTTTGAAATCTTTAATTTAGATCAGTTTTAATTTAATGAGGTTTTGCCATTTGAAACAGAAACGAAAAGAAAAGGTGAGAAGTGAAAAGAAAATAGTTAGAGTGAAAGTTAGAAAAAAAATTTGAATTACGTATTTTTAGACTTTTCCTAAAATTCAGGATGTCACAGCGAGCAAGAGTCGCCTTTGCTGCTGGCGTAGCTTTGTGCTCTCGGAGACGTCCTAGAGGACGGAGAGCATCGGGAACTTGAGCTGGACGAGGTCCAGGCTCATGTTCACCTGGGAAGGGAGGAAGACGCCGACGAGGATGTCTGGTACCTCGATTCAAGGGCTAGCAGCCACATGACGGGCAACAAGGCGGTCTTCATAGAACTTGACCCCGCCATTTAGGGGTCGGTCAAGTTCGGGGACGGGTCGGTGGTGAAGATTGAGGGACAAGGCATGGTGGTGTTCAGGGGTCGGAATGGCGAGCACCGCGCGTTGACCAGAGTCTACTTCATCCTACGTCTGAAGACCAACATTGTGAGCCTCAGGCAACTAGACGAGCGAGGGTGCGAGATATTACTCGAACACGGGGTCTTCCGCGTCAGAGACCGAGAGCGGCAGTTGATGCTCAAGGTGAACCGCAGGAGGAACTGTCTCTACACCACCGAGCTCTAGGTGACACAGTCGGTGTTCCTGGCGGCAAGGCTTGGTGACGATGGGTGGCTGTGGCATGGGCGGTTTGGCCACATCAGCTTCGATGCACTGGCAAGGCTAGCTCGGCACGATATGGTGCGAGGCCTTCCCACGATCGAGCATGTCGGGGAACTGTGTGACAGTTGCCTCGTCGAGAAGCAGCGGAGACAGTCGTTTCCGTGCAAGGCGACATACCGTGCCGAGGGTCTTCTGGACCTCGTGCACGGCGACATGTGTGGGCCAATCACCCTGCCGACGCATGGGGGTCGACGTTACTTCCTCCTACTGGTGGATGACTGCAGTCGGTACATGTGGTTACGACTGCTCACCACCAAAGACGAGGCTCCCAGAGCCATCGTAGAGTTTCAAGCGCGGGTTGAGACCGAGACGGGTCAAAAACTGCACGTGCTGAGGACCGACCGAGGTGGAGAGTTCACTTCAGTGGAGTTTGGTCGGTACTGCGCCGAGAAGGGCGTGGAGCGGCATCTCACGGCACCATACTCGCTACAGCAGAATGGTGTCGTGGAGAGGCGGAACCAGACCATCGTCGGCATGGCCAGGAGCATGTTGAAGGCTAAGGATATGCCGGCGGCGTTCTGGGGTGAGGCAGTGAGCACGGCGGTGTTCATCCTCAACCGCTCACCGACCAAAGCCGTAGTCGAGAAGACCCCCTTCGAGGCTTGGCACGGGAGAAAGCCAGACGTGTCCTTCCTCAGGACATTTGGCTGCATGGCGCACGTGAAGACAGTGAAGCCACACCTCGACAAGCTGGAGGATAGGAGCACAAAGATGGTGTTCCTTGGCTACGAAGCCGAGAGCAAGGCGTATCACCTATATGACCCTGTCAGAAACAGGGTGCATATCTCTCGGGATGTCGTCTTTAACGAGACGGCAAGTTGGGACTGGTTGGGGACCAGTACAACCGATGGAGAGGCAGGCTCACGGAGCTCCTTCTCCTTCGAGCGCCCCTCGGAGATAGAGGAGGCGGGCTCAGCTTCAGGGGGAGTTGAGCGCGGCGATGCCAGAGGTCGGCGTGAACCGGGGTCGGCAGAGCCAGAGGGCTCGGACGGTCGGGGTCGGCGCGATTCTGGATCGGCCGCACCGCGCGACTTAGAGTTGGCAGGGCAAGGCCTGGACTCTAGAGGCCCGCGCAGGAAGCGATCTGATGGTCGGCGCGACCAGGGATGGGGGTCATCGAGTTGGGAGGACTCTGACTCCAATGATCGGCGCGATCAAAGATCGGGCAGTCGACGTGACCAGAGGTCGGACGGTCGACGCGACTCAGCAGCGACTAAGGGTCGGTGGGATGCCGAGGCTGGAGGTCGGTGGAGCCCGGGATCAGCAAGTCAGGAGGACTTGGATCCGGCTGGGCAGAGCGGCTCCAGGTCGGGCAGTCGGCGCGATCAGAGTTCGGGTGGTCGGCGCAGCGACAGTCGAAAAGACCAAAGGTCGAGGGGTCAGCGCAGCGGAAGTCGGCGCCATCAAGGGTCGAGCGGTCGGCTCCAGTGTGACTCGAGGCCCGAGGGCCAGGGTCAACGTGGAGGCTCAGGGTCTAAGGGTCGGCAGAACGGCTCAGACGCCACGAGTACAGGAAGATCAGAGTCTTCCTGGTCGGGGAGGTCGACAGCGAGACTAAGGTTCATGTCACCACCTCCCGACCGTTCTCCCAACCTTGATGCGGCGCAGGACGAAGGGCTGCTGAGGTATCGGTCGATCAATGATTTGATCGCTAACCCTCAACACCTGAGGAGAAGGGCTCAGGTGGATCGCAGCGCGCAGCAACTGCTGACGGTGACTGCCGAGGAACCAAGCACGTTCGCAGATGCCGAACGTGACCCATGCTGACGGAAGCCCATGGCAGAGGAGATGTGCTCAATTGAAGAGAACCGCACTTGGGAGCTAGTGGATCCGTCGACCTGATGTCGGTCGATCGGGCTCAAATGGGTCTTCAAGGTGAAGCGCGATGCCAATGGGAAGCTGGTGAAGCACAAGGCGAGGCTGGTTGCCAAGGGGTACGTGCAGCGAGAAGGAGTGGACTTCGACGAGGTGTTCGCGCTTGTTGCGCGGATGGAGTCGATTCGACTCATGCTAACGTTGGCGGCGGAGAAAGGCTGGCAGGTTCATCACATGGAGGTGAAGTCAGCATTTCTCAACGGAGAGCTAGCCGAGAAGGTGTTCGTAGAACAACCGCTGGGCTTTGTTGAGAAGGGTGAAGAGCACAAGGTGCTCCGGCTACGGAAGGCACTGTACAGTCTCCGACAGGCTCCGCGAGCGTGGAACACCAAGCTGGACGTAAGCTTGAATAAGCTTGACTTCACCAGGTGTGTGTGGATGAGCATGCGCTATACACACGACGCTTCAGGGGGAGCACGTTGATCGTTGGAGTGTACGTCGATGATCTTATCATCACCGGCGCCAAGAAGGAGGACATCAAGACGTTCAAGCAAGAGATGACGTCTCTGTTCAGGATGAGCGACCTGGGGTTGCTATCCAACTACTTGGGCATCGAGGTGATGCAGGAGAGAGGAGTTATCAAGCTCTCCCAGTTCGCCTACGCGGTGAAGCTCTTGGAGAGAGCAGGCCTCTCGGAGTGCAAGGCAGCACAGACGTCGATGGAGGATCGGCTGAAGCTGTCGAAGAGGAGCACGGCATTGACCATTGATGCGTTCTGGTACCGAAGCATCGTCGGTGGGCTGCGTTACCCGGTGAACATACGGCCGAACATTGCGTTCGCCGTGGGGTTCGCAAGTCGTTTCATGCAAGATCCGAGAGAGAATCACCTCGCCGCTGTGATTTAAATTTCATAAATGATAAATCAAATAATAACAAAATTTTACACATTTGAACAATTTTTTTAATAAGACAAATAATCAAAATTAACGTTAGAAGTCAATGGTGTAATTTAAAATCGAAGGGAGTACATATTAAATCCATGTTTGAAATGCGAGAATTTTTTTATTTTCTATATTTTCCTATAAATTTGAACTAATTTTTGTGAAAATCTTTTATAATTCCTTTAAAATTAATGTGGTCCAAATGAGCTCTCTGTTCTAAAAATTTGTACAAATATAAAAACAAACAACTTAACAATGGAAAACAACTTAGGAATATATCACTGTAGCTAAGTACTATCAAAGCGCTGTTCAGCTTTAATTGTTATATACCACTTGTCACTGTAGCAGTCACTCCTGGTTTCTAGGTCGTCGAGATACTGATAAGTGGATATCAATGTTCGGGTTACCGGTTCAGCCGCGAAAACCGCGGCTTGGTTTGACTGGTTTCTCTGAAATTTAGAAAAACTGCTACAATAAATTGTAAAAATCAAATAAATTTAAAAATTAAATTTTTGAGAGAAAATCGGCTGATTTTTGGTTTACCAACCGGTTCCGACCGATTTTTTTTTTTACTATTTTTAAATTCAAATCGGTTCAAACAGTTTTTTTTTCGTAAACAATTCAGTTTAATCGATTTACCTAGCGATTTGATCGGTTTTTAGATTTTTATTTTTTTTATTTTTTAAAAAAAATTAATTTATTAAACTAAAGACCGATGAACCGTTTAAACCAGACCGGTGTGTCAAAGGGATGGACCTTGTCACGGTCATGATGGCTTCTATAATGAACACCCTTGCCAACACGATAAGACCTCCTTTAAAATGCAAGAATTTTATAGAAATCTTACAAAAATTAGTTTAATTTTATAAAAGAAAAATTCCGAGCGTTCCAAAAGAGAGTAGTGATGCGGAACGCGTGTCGATGCCCAAAGGGTCGCAGCATGCTGCTGATCTTTTACCCCTCAAAATTTTGTCATCGAGACGCTACTCACAGTTACTAACACACGACAGACAACACTATTATATATGCTATCCCTTTCGTTTTCAAATTATTATCATGGATATATTTAAATAGAAACTGGCTGAAATTTAGAGCCAATGGCGGACCTGCCATGATGGCAAGCTATTCCTAAGAATAGCCAACATTTTTGAGAAAACAATGAGTACTACATCCGTTTTAAAATATAAGTATTTTTAGATTCAATTAAAATCAAATTCTTTTAAATTTAACTAATAATATCTAAAAAAATACGTACTTTTTTAATATAAAAAATATTTTTATGAGACCTTACTTCATGATGAATTCAAAAAATATAAACTTTATATTATAAAATAGCATTAATTTTTTATTATTAATGATCAAAATGATAAAAGTTTGACTTTGACTAAATTTAAAAATATTTGTATTTTGAAATGGATAGAGTATATATTATGTATGTATGTATGTATTTATAATTTAGTGCTCCTTGGAAACACAAGATTTTG
>BCLH01001013.1:77896-102586 GCA_001602315.1 Zoysia pacifica | reverse complement strand
CCCCGGCCGTCCCCGTCGAGGTGCTCTCGGTTGCCTCGCCGCCCGGACCCTGTCGCGCTATTCTTCGACGCCGCCCCGTCCCCGTCGATCCTCTCAGCCGCCTCGCCGCCTTTCAGGTACTCGTTCAAACCCTAAGGGCTTTGAGCTGAAGTTCGTCGCCCTTCAGGTACTCGTTCAAAACCTAAGTAGCATGATCGCATTCCAGTGGATTGGCGCTGGTGCTTATGTGCTTATGTGCGATCGATCAATAAAAGTCTTTGGGCTGGTGCTTATGTGCGATCTGTTGATAGCATTCTTTGGGCTGGTGCTTATGTGCTTATGTGAAAATATGATCGCATTCCAGTGGATTATGTGTTTATGTGAAAATATGATCGCATTCCTTGGGCTGGTGCTTATGTGCGATCTGTTGATGGTGCTTATGTGCAATGCTAGAATATGCTTATGTGCTTATGTGCGATCTGTCAATAGAAATCGTTAGACTGGTGCTTATATGCAATCTATTGATAGCATTCTTTGGGCTGGTGCTTATGTGAAAATATGATCGCATTCCAGTGAATTATGTGCTTATGATCGCTTATGTGAAAATATGATCGTATTCTTTGGGCTGGTGCTTATGTGCTTATGTACGATCTGTTGATGGTGCTTATGTGCAATGCTAGAATATGCTTATGTTATACTAGCAGTGGTGCATTCTTGACATGTCCCATGGTTATTAAACTCTATGATGATTAATGCATGCTGATGATCAATAGGTTAGAGAGTACTCTAGTTGTCTCTCTGTGTTTGGCCCTGTAAATTTAATACATTCTAAAACCAGTGTATAGCACCTTGCCAAGTTTTTAGCTTCTCCTCTTAGCACCCTCTTGAAACATACTTCAGTGTATTCCTTACTGTTGATTCACTTTGAGTCTATTATACTAGCAGTAATTATCATCAGTTAAAGACATTCACTTGAGAGACAACTAGCTGATAGTTCTCTAATTAGTTTGATCTATGAAGTGTGATAACAGTTAGGGAGCAGAGTCAAAAATTCTGAAGCCAATTGTTTCTTTACAATCTGAGAGTAATTAAATTAATTGTGCGATCTTATTTTCACATAAGCACATAAGCACCATCCCAAGGAATGCTATCAACAGATCGCATATAAGCACCAGCGCAAGGATTTTTAAGACAGATCACACATAAGCACGAGCTCAAAGATCTGATTATTAAACTTTATGATGATTAATACATGCTGAGATCAATAGGTTAGAGAGTACTCTAGTTGAGAGACAACTAGCTGATAGTTCTCTAATAAGTTTGATCTATGAAGTGTGATAACAGTTAGGGAGCAGAGTCAAAAACTCTGGAGCCAACTGTTTCTTTACAGTTTGAGAGTAATTAAATTAATTGTTTGAACAATGCCTTTTTTATAAGTAGGAACACCCCCCAATTACTTGTGGTTGGATAGGATTAGGAAGGGTGTAGAGAACGCTTAGGGAGTCCTTAGTCCAGTTGTATTAACAAAGCCAGAGCATTAGTCCTATATTGTAATGCTTTCTATTAGTTATTGAATAGTTCAATGGACAAAAGGACAAGCTCGCAAGACATGAGTGTGACAAATCAAGAGGTATCCGCAGCCAAGCAAGTGGTGACTGCAGAAAATCAAGAGATATCTGCAGCCAAGCAAGTGCTGGCTGCAAAAAATCAAGATATCAATATGATTAACTGGAACTCAGACAACTTCGAGAGCGACAACAATAGTGACAGTACAAGCCCCAATGAGAGCTCGTATAGGACTCCGAGCGATCCTTCGCCAGTTCTCAGTAGGCATAGAAAAAGGTAGCCCTGATCCAAATTACAATCCAAATGAAGAGGTTTGGTCCATAATTTGAATTAATCTTTTCAAGACTTTTGTTTTTCTCAAGTAAGTTGTTCTCTATGTTTTTTTCATAGATTGTAGCTTGTTAAACATCGGTTCCTCAAGTGAAAGAGGTATCATCTGTTCCTCAGGAGGAAGCTCCATCCACTCCGACATCCTTAGGTGACTCAGGGAGTCAGAGAAAGCGAAAAAGAGGGGAGCGAGGCAAAAATAAGATGCCTGAAGGTATTTTTTACGTAACAAGAGTTAGTGCTATGAGAGAGCCCCTCGAACCGGATGATGTATGCAGAAATTACCAACAAGCCTGTGGATTTATAGTTAGGGACAACATTCTGATTACAGTTACAGACTGGCGGTCGCTTGACAAAAAGACAAAGAACATTTTGTGGGTCAAGCTACAGTCAAAAATAAAATTTCCAGAAGGGACAAAGGAGCTCGCAAAGAAGAGTGCATTATCCTCTATGGCCAAAATGTTCCATGGATGGAAGGTTGAACTTAATGTTAAATTTGTTAAGAAGAATTTGGTTGCTAAGAAACTAGGAAAGATTACAGAAGCTCAGTGGGCAGAATTTGTTCGACAGAAGACTACCCCAGAGGCAATTGCTCAGAGCGAAGCTAAAGTTGACTTGGCAAAGAATAATATTTACCCCCATCACTTAGGATCCAGTGGATACGCTAGAAAAATGGCAGAATGGGAAAAGAAAAGAGAGGAGGTTGCAAGGTTAGGGAGACCTGATCCATTAGAAGGCTGTGATGATCGTACCAGGAATTGGATCTATGCTCGATCAAAGACAGCTGAAGACGGTCAGATCATATACAAACAACCACAAACAGAAAAAGTGGGCAAAAAAATTGTGGAGATTGTTGTTGATCAAAAGGCTAGAAAGTTCAAGTCCGATAGAGAGAATGATCAACTAACTGTTGCTCTAGGCAATTCTGAGCACCCTGGACGTGTACTTGCAATCTTTTCACGTATGTCCTGGAAAGAGGGGTTCCCACAGGATGCAGCAAGTTATAAAAAACGTGATAGGTATAAGAGAACCCTAGAAGAAACTATTAAAGCTCAAGTTAAGGCATCTTTGAAGGAAAATTTTGTAGAGCTTTTGAAAAAGCATCAACAGCAGCTTGCACAACAACAAGCTATCGGAAATGTGTCAACTGAGATTCGAGCGATTGGATTGACGCCAACACAAGGTTGCAACATGAGCAGCGTAGCCTCTACGTCTGGTTAGAGATTTCCTGTGATGATATAGTTGAGAGCACACCTTGCCGCCTCCATGTTTCGATTGGAAGGACAGGAAACAAGACAATAGAGGTGGCCACTGCTTTTGTGATTTTGGAACATACCTTTCATTGTAGTCCTATCCACCAGATTATGCCAAGGTAAAGTGATCACGATTATCGATAATAACTACCTTGACTATGAACTAGACTACAGTACGCCTGAGGGAATATCACGACTTGGACAGACAGTGAATGAATTTATTCTTTTGCATCGATGTGATATTACTCTATGCGATGGGCCACCTTGGTTCTCGCCACGTCCAAGCAGTCAGCTACAGATACAATCTTCTCCTAAGGGTCAAACTGATTCAACGATGCAGAAGGGCCAATCAGATGCTACGCAGCTATCTTTATCTCAAGGTCCAAAAGATACATCTCTTGAGATTGAAGCTGATCAGCCTAAGGGGCCAGATGTATCGTCACAGCCATCTCAAGGCGCAAAAGATATGCAGAGTCCAACAGATGCATCGCCGCCACATTCTCTCTATTGCCAAACAGATGTATCACTTAATGGGCCAGATGCATCGCCGCACCCATCTTAGAAGGATCAAGAAGAATCAGTAGAAAAGGACAAAACATTTCCAGCTTCTGCACAAATCCACAGGCAAATTGCCTCATACAAAAAGACTACTTCAGAAGAAACATTAAAATATCTTGAGGGATTGAAAAGAAAGACATTGTCTATTCATGAGGAATCAACAAAGAAACATACATCGACAGAGACATGGGTGGAAGATGACAAAGTCTATACACGTGCTGATTTAAAAATGAAACCGAATGCTCCAATATAGCGTAAAGAGGATGTGCCTGAAGAATTTGTCAATGACAAGCCATTTTTGACGTTAGTACAACTTAGTAATCTATATTTCCCAATTAGAGGATTACATGATTGGTACATAGCGGCGAGTTTTTTGGGGATTAAAAATGTTCTATTTCATATTTCGAAGAATGCATTTTGAAGTGGTGAGAAGACACTATCTTTTAGTTTCGAAAACCTGTGCCTTATGTTCCGGAATCAAAGACTCGACATCAACCTCATCGTTGTGTGGTGCTTGTAAGTGAATTCTATCATAATCTATCAATCTTACATTTGTTAATATTCAAGTACTAATAATTAGTGGATTTTATATGCAGGATGGTATATCTAGATGATCAAAAATTGAAGAGACTAAAATCTGGTATTTTTGATCCAACTAGAATTTCTCAGATCAATTTTACTGTGAACTTAGATCCAAAATCAGATACATACAAAGACATGACAAAGAAAGAGTTCAATGCAACCAAGAAAGAAATGACTAAGCAACAAATGTTAGAAGTGGCTGCTTATATAGGAAGTGCGATGTATAACTTTGTCAGCGATGGCAAGACCGACATATTGGCCCCTTATAATTTTAAGTAAGTTTCATTGCTACCCTGATCTTATTTTGCTAAGTTAATTAAATCTAACACTTTTGTTTGTGCATACGGTGACCACTATATTTTTTTTTATACAACCGAGAGAGGCCAAGGGAGTGGTACTTGACTCACTGGATTGCCCAAGCTCCAGCTACAATGATTTTATCAAGATTTTAAATAAGTATGTGCATTTCATATGTATTGTCTATGGGATACTCTTTACATTGCATTTATTATAATTTTGAAATGCTTGTTTTATATATGTAGTGCTTATTTGTTCTATATTAAACTCGATGAGATCCATCCTGATGGCAAGGAAAAACTAACTCTGCGAACCAACTATCCGATAACACAAATAGAAATTTACTTATATATATATATATATATATATTTCTAATAGTTACAAATTTTCGACCAATCTAGTTTATTTTTTTTCCAGTGTCATAAGCAACCTTCTGGCTCTGTACTTTGTAGATATTATGTATGTGAATATCTTAGGATCACAGGCCACTATAAAGTGAATCGTGAAGATATAAGAAATTTTTTTATATTTGTTAACCGTCTGTACTTAATTTCTTTTATGTCAATGTTATATGCTTATCATATGTTCATTTGCAGTGTCCTAACGTCGATTATGAGTGGCCTTGGAGAAGAGACATGGAGCGCAGTGGTGTTAAAAACATCCGAAGTGATATGTGTTACTTCATTCGGCGTGAGATTTGTCATTAGAATAGTGAATTATATGAAAAGCAAAACAACGAGTTGTCGAACTATCCACATCTTTCTTTCTATGATAGGCTTAGTCTATTCTAGATGATCGAGACGATGTATTATGTAGACGTTGGATCACTCTTATCATATTTTGTAATATATATTTGTTTGTTGAATGTTTGATCTGTCTATGTGAATATTTTGCATGAGTTATGTGTTTGATTTTGTCTATGTGAATAGTTTGTCTGGGTTATGTGTTAAATAAGTGAGTGCAATTTATAATTCTGACCTATATAATAATAATAATTATATATCAAATTAATATAAAATACTAATGCAAACGGTTATTAAAAAGAACCGCCTAATACTACTTCTATTAATCCCGGTGGTCCTCCTTAACAGCCGCATGCACTACTTTCTACAATGCAAATGGCCCTCAGAATTGACCGTCTGCATTGTAGCCTATAATACAGGTGGCTGTCGTTAACAACAGCCTGTATTACGGCTATCTAATGCAGGTGGTTTTGTTTACCCTCCGCTGCATTAGAGCTGTAATGCAGGCGGCTCTAAATTTTCGCGTGGATAAATGTTCTATTTTTATAGGTTATTGAATGCTGGCGTTTTGAAATTTTGCCTGCACAGATAAGTTTAGAACCTTTAGAACCCCCTGCATAAAATAATTCTGTAGTAGTGTATGTATTTCTTCCCTTCTTGCTTGTCTATTTCCATGCATTTTTTTGTCCATAAAAGTGTCATGGAGAATTACGCGTCAGCGTCTTCTTTGAGAAGAATGCTTTCTCCATGCAGAAAATAAAAACGTGCTCGCTTTACATCCTGTGCGGCCGTGCTTTTGCATATGGCCTGTGTGGCCAGGGGGCAATTATTCATGAAGGCACCATAATTCGAGCACTAAAGGTATTGTAGCTCAAGAGAGATCGGATAGGATGGCTGCAAGGGTATTCTCCTGTGTAGAGCCAGTGCCAAAACAAGAGCCAGAGGCCAGGTCACTCACCACTGCATTGCAGCTGATTACGTCTACGACGCTCGTCGGATCAGTGATGAGATGGTCCAAGCTCAAACAATTTGCCGCTAGCTTAACCCGCTTAATTAGCGCGATTGAGTGCGTAATTGAACCAGCGAATTGCACGGCACGACGTCTCACCAACCGTGAATACCACCCCGGCAACTGACTCTCTGATCTTCCCAAATCAGACGGCGACCGGTGGACCCGGCGATCGCCGGCCGGCCGGCCGATTGTGGGCACGCACATGACGCCACGGCGTTAGGTGCTCATTGCGGCTCTTGAATCCTGCAACAAGCCACAGGGAAGGGAAGGGAAATTCCCACACGATCTAAATGTTTTTGCGTGTTGTCCATAGAAAAATTGCGGTTAGTTGCGCGCTTTCTTTGACTTGATTCACAGCACCGCCCCCCCCCCCCCCCCCACATGATTGGGTTATAATACAGTTGAGCGTAATTTCTAATCGCCCGTTTCGTTGTCGTTGTCACCGGATTCTAGAAGAGGTCCTGCTCTGTTTGGTCGCGATCGAATATTTTTTTATTAGATCAGAGTGGTATGTGCAAGCAGCTGTGTTATCAAATCAGCATGCATGGAGTATGACAGTGGAGGCTCTAGATGGTGAAGGTTAGTAAAAGATCTATATGCAATTCATGTAATTTGATCATCATATGAAGTTTTTAATCCGATTAATTTTCTGAATTCTGATGTCGTGTGCTATTGGTATAAGAGCGAGCTTAAGAGCACATGGACAGGTAGCCACTATTGAAGTGCTGTTCGATCTCTGTGTGCCGTTTGACCATAAGCAGCAATGCCTTCATAGATACTTAAACAAAACGCACGAGGATAACAATGATGGATTCATTAATAAAAGAGAAGAGTAAATTTCACAAACCTACAACTAGTTGTACCATTGTAAAATAAAACTACAACTTTTTGTGATGATATGTAGGGCTAGTTTATGTAGCATTAGTGTGATTGACACGTGAGGACATACAATAAAAGTTGCAGTTTTTTGATACATAGAGTTGAAGTAATTGTAGTTTTTTTTAAATAGATCATAAAAGTTATAGTTTTATGTTACAATAAGTACAAATAGTTATAGATTTGTGAAATTTACTCTATAAAAGAGAAATGCCATTACGCACGGCACTACAACCTCGTTATTTGTTTATAAAATCAAAATGTATAGATGAAAGCGTACAAGCACTTCAATAATCAAGGTAGCCTAAAAATGTCCAAGGCTTTACTTAATTATTTGTTGCGTAATTGCTTAATTATTTTTGACCGAGATCAACTTCTTTTTTAATTCCATGAATTATCATTCGCCTGCAATCTCATATTCAAATCCAGTAGCTTGCTATTTCTGATGGGTCATATAACCCATATTTCTTTATTTCACTTTTTATTCCCACCATTAATCACCAGAAATTCTTAGATCAGTCGCATTAAAAACTATAATTTTAAGGGCTATTTTTGAACAATAATTACTAACTGGCGAAGTTGGCTGCAACACAAGGTGGCACCACTATGACACTTATGCTCAATTTGGAAGCAATTAGCTGGTGACAAGGAGTTTCTTAGGGCAAAAATTTTCACTTAGGCCTCCTTGCCTCCTTTGGATTGAAAGAAAAATTCTTGTTTTTTGTATTTTTTCTGTGAAATTGAACTAATTCTTATTAAATTTCTGTGAAAATCCTGCGTTTCAAAGGAGACTTAACCTGGTGCCGGTGCATCAGGGTAACATAACTTGGCTTCGCCAACAATAACAACCACCAAATAGCCAAATTCTGATCCAAAGGATGTTCTGATATGTTTTTTTCCTTTAGATGAAACTAGACTGAAATGGAATTAATTTTGTTTTGGATCAAATAATCAGATGTTTAACGGCGACGATGTCATTTTATAAAATAAATCAAAGGCACAGATAAGTGTCATGTAAAGTAATCCTCTGATATGTTTTTCTTATCATTAGGACAGATATTTTGGTGCAAATTCGCACTGATTGCTTGTCCTAACGACCAGAAAACAAAAGCAAAAATGAGCAGGCACTTACAAACGTTTTCGTACGCTCAGGGGGGGGAATAGAAACTTTGTTTCAATATCGCCATAACCATACAGCCAAAGCACGGCTTGCTTCACTTCACCACATCGTGAAGTTACTTCCCATCCGGAGACCACAGCGACGCCACGAGCGTGCCCGGTCATGTTCGTCCACACGAAGCGATCACGTGGTATCCCCGTATTGGTGGTCTGTTACAGTCAACCACTGGCTGGCCGGTCACACGGTCAACCACTGGCTGGCCGGTCACACGGCCGGCGCGTCCGAAGGGCACGGCGCTAGTCCGGCTGCACCGGTGCGGCAGCGTCCAACTAGCATTGGTCATAGACCCAAAGAAGCGGCTCTTGAAGACTGGCCACGTCGCCGGTGTCGTACTCCTCTGCGGCTGCCCAGAGGGGTGGCGACCATAGGCCGTTCTGCAGATCGAGCAGAAGGTCTGGCAAGTCGAACAGCGCGTTCTCCTCGCCATGGCCAGCCGCTGCCGTCTCTTCCCAGCAGGCAGCCGATGACGACGACGCCGCCTCGGCGGCAGGGGACGACCCGAATTGATCCGTAGCCGCGGCCGCGGCGGCGGCCGCGGCGGCCTGGATGTCAGCCGGAGAGGTGGACGCCGGGCGGGGGAGCTCGTGCGCGAGGTGCGGGAAGTTGAGGTGCGCAGCGCGTCCCTTGATCGCGAGCGCGGCAACGTCGTGCGCACGCGCGGCCATCTCCGCCGTCGGGAACGTGCCGAGCCAGATGCGCGACTTCTTGCGCGGCTCCCGGATCTCCGACACCCACACGCCCCAGCTGCGGCGACGCACGCCGCGGTACGATGGGTGCCGGCCGGCGCTCCCCTTCGCGCGACTGCTGCCGTCCTCGCCGTACCGTTCGTCGTCCACGGCCTCCGGCACTCGCGCACCTGTTCCTGTCGGATCTGCAGGTAGGCACGTGGCCCTCTTGCGCTTCAGGTGCTTGGTGCTGGGCTTCCCGTTCTTTGACAGCTCCTGCGCGCCATTGATGACGCAGGAGCCGGAGTCGGAGGAGGAGGAAGTTGTGGCGGGTGCATGGATCGCGTCGGATTCCATGGCTCTTGTAGCTATGAGACAAGCCGCGAGCACACGGATCGGAAGGTATCGTGCGCTCAGTGGTGCGCTTCCGGGTTGGTATAAATAGCGCGCGCTTGTGCTCCTGGCCATGGGTGCCACCACTACTCGGCTCACTCAGACACCCCGTGGAGCCCAAAAAAGTTAGCGAGCCTGTCGCTGTACACACTAGAGTTAGTTAGCAGTCCCCGGAAAACAAAACTGCGATGACTTCTGTCTTCTACTGAATCGAAATGTGATGAATTCTTGAAACAGAAAGATATACTTATAGTACTTCCTCTGTTTTAAAATATAAGCATTTTTAAGTTCAGTCAAAATCAATTTTTTATCACTTTGATCATTAATAATAAAGACTTAATAATATTTTATCATATAAAGTTTATTTTTTTATTCATCATGAAATAAAATTTCATAAAAAATATCTTTTTATATTAAAAAGTATATAATTTTTTAATATTATCAATCAAAGTTAAAAAAAATTGTCTTTAACTAAACTTAAAAATGCTTATATTCTAAAACGGAGATAGTATTTGCAACTTAGATTTCGTCCGTCAGACAGTGGCCACTACCGAACAGTAAGTAGAATGGTTGCCATGGACTAACCATGGACTGGTCAAATTATACTGAATTGGCGACTGTCTTATATCCTATTCGAGTAAGAGTAGATCCAACTTGCAAATGCCAAACGAATTTTTTTCCACCTCTCGTTGTTCATAGAAAAGCTCCATCTCAACCACTAGCCGTTAATGGCGAGCGAGTCCAACTATTTTTCTAACCTTCTGTGGCGGTCCTTGTTTCGTGTGCGGCTACTGCAACTACAGTGAAAAGCGAAACGCAAACGGCCAGGGAACAGTGGCGAACAAGTCTGTTCAGACGATTTTCAGAGTTTATAGAAAAAGCCTGGGAACAGAACGTTGAACGCCTTACAATATGTAATTCAACGCATGGGAATTTCATAGACACTGCATCAATTTTAAAAGGAAAAACATAACATTTGACACAAAAAATCCAGCAATCTAATTAAAAGATGCATTTGCTTCTGCAAACATGCCTCCCTCCCTGCAGGTACACGTGATGCTTGAGTCGTTTCTTTCGCTAATGCGCTTGAGTCGTTTCTTTCGCGCAAGCTGTAATGCTTGGCACGCAAAACTTGTGCGTGTCGTCCCGCCGGATCAACAGTTGAGTCCGTTCGCCGGTCATAATCAGCAACAGCAACTGTCATCAAACACAGCCATATTGTCATCGATACATGTATGTACTTGTTCAGATAAACAGTTACGGTAATGTTGAACCCTGCATATAGTATAGGCTAGCTGCCGGCTCCTGATTTTTTTATTCACTTCTGATTTTTTTATACAGTGATTCTGTAGCTGAAAGTGATTCTCTTCGATTCTTCTCTAAGATAAACTACTTCACAGAATCAGTATAAGCTACTTTTTTCAACTTTTAGCTCTTTAGTTCATTTCAAAGAATCACTTATTTGAAAAAACAGCATTTGACAGAACTCTGACAATCAAAAGCTGAGAGCTCTATCGGGCTCGTCGGACCTATAGTATGAGTGTGAACATTAAAATGGTCAAAATTTTGCAAATATAAAATGGAAAATGGGAGGGGAAAACTTTTCGAGATGTTTTAGCTATCCATGATTTTACTGCTGGACGGCTGGGGGGCAATGTACCCTTGGGCCTTGGTCCACCTTCCTCTTCCTCGATCGTCTTCATCATATGCTTCCTGTGGCCTTGCGCCTCATCTCCTCTCCCATGTTGGCATCGTTCAGGGTACACTGATCCAGCTCCGTGTCCGACTTTCTTCCCTGGTTTTGGTGACAGAATCTTCTCAAGTGATTGGCACGGGGCAGGGGTGAGTGTACCAGGCTCGGGAAATTCAAACGTTGAATTCGACCCACAGACGACCCTTCATGAACGGACGACCATGCTGCCATGCTGGGCACATGCGGGCTGGGCATACCCTCATCATTTATGGCTTTGTGTTGGAATAGCATGTTCAAACAAAGCACTGTATCAGGATATTGTTCAGAACAAAGCGCATTGGATTGATAGGACAGTATAAATAAAAGGAAAATAGACCAAAGAAAGAGCACATCCGGAAAGGAACCATACTGTGTTTTATAATAACCTGCCCAGGATCCGATTTGACTAAAAATATAGTGCGGCGTTGCCTTATAGCCTGTTCATTGATTTCGTCGGTTTTATTCCTAAGAAGTAATGCTTTGCAATAGTATCGTGGACCATAAAAAACTTCTTTCAATAATCAGCAGTCAAAGGTGAAATTGAGAACAATTTCTGTCACGAACTAACAAGTAAAACACTGGACACGAGAGAGGCTATATATATATTTCAGGAGTCACATGGTAATGCAAGTTAGTGTAGAGGCATGGTACAATAAGGAAATAATTTAATACAGAAACTGATAAAGGTTATTTTTATGTTCATTGACAGCAAAGTGTGAAACTATTTGCGCATCGATAGCGATCATTGTGAGTTAAAGATTGGTCCTTTGATGTTGTATTTCTTTTCTTCTTCTTCTTTTTTTTTTTGAGAGAGAAGATGCTGTATTTAATTTTGATTATGCCAGGTCCATAGCACTATCCTTTGCATATAGTGGAAGGGAAAGGGGGAATCTCCTGTTGCAATGATAATGAAAAACAAAAATGGAAGTGATAATAAACTGACGAAAGACCATCCTCAACTAGACTGCTAGAGATACAGAACAAATAGTTTCGGAAGAAACCAGTGTAAAAATAAAACAACCTGGAAGAACGCTGATGTAATAGCCACACCGTACCCATACAGGCCAAAGGGAAAAATCCAAGTTAGGGACACCTTCTGCGGTGCAGATAACCTAAAGGGCAACGTATCAGGAATCAGGATATGCAACAATACAAAATAGAGTGATTCGTTCTGAAAGGAAAAAAGTAATTTGTGCTTATACTATATAAATAGAAAAACATGGATGATAGAAGCAATTTATCGTAAAGACAAACATTATAAATATAGAAGTAAAGAAGACAAATATGTCGAATAAGACTATGATTTAGTCATGGCATAAAGTACCAAAATTCAAGACTGTATAATACAACGTGGAAGCAATTTCCCATGTTACTATATAATGCATTTTTATTCCCTTTCAGTTCTGTTGTGATGCAATAGCTTGTTGCATTAATTGCATGCTTTGTTGTGCTTTTCATCAATTATCTCTTCTGGAATCATAGATACCTGCGCAAGGCAAAACACCAAACATTCAATTAATTACTGTTTTCTATGAAAACCTTACATAAGACAACAAAAGATTTTTTTTCCAGCATTATGGTACTGTTGCAGCAACTTCCTATATTGGAGGCTTGTCGCATCACGGTAAAATTCAGGGTCAATTTTCTTTGCTTTATTGTATGCTTCCATGTCAACTTCACATGGTTGAATAGAGAACAATTATTAATTTTACCATTTGATTGGAAGAGCATAAATCAGATGGGAACGTTTTGTTTACTTTAACAGTCTTATTGTGGGTACTCGGCAGTAGCAAGCATTGTATACAATGTCGATGGAAAGATTAAACATGAAAGTAATACCAATAATTTTTTGTCAATTAATTTACCAAGACAATATTGTTTCCTTGCAACTTAACCAAAGTTAACTTATTTTTCTGAAACTTTTGCCACAAAGTATCATGCTGTTTTTAGTGTCATAGTCAGTCTGTAAACATTAGATTATGTTAACAGTGAAAGCAGTTCTAAGTGAATTCAATATGCTAGTTTCATACAGCACAATATTTTTTCAGAAAGAGCTAAGGTGAACAGAAATTTTATTTTGTATCACTATTGGATTGTGTACAATTTCGTAGTCTAAAGAACTCAGTAAATGTTTGCAATAGTTTGCGAAGTCAAATTCTAGTAAACCAAGCCTGTATCAGGCATTTTGTCAAACATCTAGCGAGCAAGCAAAAGTACAGCGCACCCACCTGGACCAGTTATATTCTTCTTATTTGAAATCGCATCCCACAGGTAGGTAAGCTGGTGATGTCGAGTCCTGCTTCTGCCAGGGGGAGCGACTGCATCATCCCATCGCAGCACTGCTCGCCTTGGATGCGGGGTGGAGGTCGTCGTTGCCGGAGCGGTGGGGGTGGCAGGGCGAGGGGGGTTGACGTCGTAGCCACCGAGGCGGTGGGGCTCGTTGTTGCCGGAGCAAGGGCCTCGTCGTCGGGGAGCCCTGTTCTCCTGGTGGCTGGTTCCTCGCCGGAGGGAATGGATCCTGTCAGGGCGTGGGAGGGGGGTTGCGGGTGGCGGCCATGGGGAAGGGAGCGATGGCTGCCGAGGTGAGGGGAGGGGTCGCGGGGGGGCCTCGTCGTCGGGAAGCCCTGTCCTCCTGGTGGCTGGTTCCTCTCCGGAGGGAATGGATCCTGTTAGGGCGTGGGAGGGGGTTGGCGGGTGGCGGCCATGGGGAAGGGGGCGATGGCTGTGGAGGCGAGGGGCGGGGTCGCGGGGAGTCGAGGGACGGCGCCGTGGGTGGCAGCCGTGGGGAAGGGGGCGGCGGCTGCGAGGGTGAGGGGCGAGGTCGCGGGGAGTCGATGGCTGGGGCCGCGGGTGGCAGGAATGAACGCTGGAGATTGAATCACACCGAGATCCGACGGCTCATATCATCGTCGCTGACGTGGCGCGATGTCAGCTCGAGAAAGTGTCCAGGATTCGTATATAGAGAAGGTTAGAATCTGTCGGCCATCAACATGATTCAGAATGAACTGGAAGCCACAGAGAGCCTGAGCAGGGTGATCGTGTGCTCAATATGCAGATCGTCATAATTTCTCTTAAATTTTGGATGGTGAAGGGCTCATAATCTCTCTTTAATTTCTCAATATACCGCTCATGTTCTCCTCTATGGCCTACCGGTTTTTTTTTTTTGGTTGGGGGGCGGGATCGGGGGGACCCGAGGGAGGATCACGATGGAGAAGGGGCAGCAGATGGAGGTAACTAGAGCTGAAAATAGTACGAAAATTTTCTATTTTGATCGATGGAGAAGAGGCAACGGCTAGAGACAACTGTCCGAAAATATTTTCAGTTTCGACCGCGTTTCTTTTATCGCTTTCTCGTACTATTTTCGGATAGACAGAGAAAAACAGAAGCGGTAACCAAAATGATATGGTCTTTTTTCAACCGTTTTAACGAAATTTCATTTCCAGCAGAATTTTTTCTTTTTTTACCGTTTTCTCCAAATACGAAAATTAGATCTCATTTGAACATGTTTTATGCAAAATAAAAATTAAAAGTTGTGAATCAAAAAACCTTTTATTGATCTATGTTGTTGGGTTGTATGATGTAAATTTAATTATAACTTATATTTTATATATTGTAAGATTTGAATCATATAGTGAATGTTCGATATTTATTTTATTTATATTTCTGACATTTTTTTCGGTTACCGACTGTTTTGTTTTGTCTTAAATTCTGTATTTTTTTGTTTTTGTTTCTGACTTTTTTGTTTTTATTTTTGTTCAATATTATAAATATGAAACTTTTTTTCGACCGTTTTTCAGCCTAAGGCAACGGAAGGGCGGCCCGGATCGTAAATTTGTTTTGATGAAGGCGCTTACGGCGCGGCGAACATAAAAGAACTGTGCAAGGAGATGTCACGCGGCGTGTGGTATGTGGGCTCGATTGTTGGGCAGTCAATCTGCCGGCCCGGTCGGGTTGGGTTGGGTCGGGTCGAACAGACTGTCCTGATATGTGTGCCGTGGGCTGGGTAAAAAAGCCCGTGCCGAGAGGGCGAGGAGCTTTATCGACAGTCTGACGGCCACGGCCCACGGGCCTCACGCGATGACGATGCGATACTCGTCTCTATTTCGTGATTTGTGAACAATGGATCTACAGTTGACTGGTTTGACTTCTCAAATGGACGCGGCCATCTTATTTCTTTGCTGATTTTTTCACTAGTGTGGCAATGTGAGCTTGCGTGATTCGGTGTTACCTAGGCCTAGGCCTGGTAACGGCTGAAAAATATGATAGATATAGGCAGAACCGGACCAGATTACGATCAATTATATTTGTTTTTAACTAAAATCTGATAAGGGTTTATTATGATTGTGAAAGGGTCCATGGGCCGAGACCCATCAGAATACCATATGTTCTATGATCTTTTCTTCTTTTACCTTGGCCAACTGAGACTGCGGACGATGGAAAGAAAAATAAAAAGCAAAAGAGTGATGACTTATCTTTTTTTTTTTTTTTGTAAAACCAAAAGAGTGATGACTTATCAGAGCCATCTCTGGAAGATTGGAGCTTCTGCAGTTCTGTGCCTCTGCGTTCTGTCCGCAGACTCTGCATCCTGAAATTGCAGAGAGCAGCAAAGATGGCGACCCAGGAGAATCGAACAACAATTATTGGATCACAACGTCCTTCAGGCAACGGCGTTCCTGGTACAGTATTTCTCAACCCGAATATGCAGGACCCCATCAAGCCCATGAGTGGTTTGATGATCTAGTCCGATCTGTAAACTATGGCTTCAAGCAATGGTGAAGCTTTGGAGTTAAGCGACAGAGGTCTGAGGACGGAAGCAAGCAACGTGTAGAGTGCTCATTAACCAGAATAAACATATGCCAATAATTGTCCTGACAAAAAATATAGTTTTATTTTCCAGAAACTATAGCTAGCGTTCAATAACTCAACTGCCAGTAATATTTGAGACCGGTAGCTAGCATTCTGAAATCATCATCTACGAAACTAGACTTTGGTAGGGGTTTGACTGCCCGTAATGCCCCGGCTCAACTACTAGCACAATTTTTTTTAGATAAAGGAAACAACTTGTTTCCGACTACTAGCACAAATGAACGGTGCTTCCAACGTTGCACGATGTGAATCTGACAATGTCACACATATACCTACCAGACAAAGCGCGGCAAGAACCTCGTGCATTTTTGGGCCAACTGATGAACTGTGGACCTAAATTTTATTGTCAGGATAACAACAGCATGGTCCCCTAAGCCGCTTGTCCAAATTGTCTTTTCTTTCATCATTTTCCTTTTGAAAGGCCCCCTTTGCTCAACTTCAGTAACGACAGACCTCTCGCCACTTAGCTCGTCTTCACGCGGGCACGGATTCGTTTTCCACGAGCTCTCAAACACGGCCGTACTTTGAAATCGACTTAGGCAAGTTCATCTACACAGAACAACCGACAACGTCAGTTTTACTAATAGGCACCACAGGGTCCACAGCATCTCCAAACAGAAAAGATGAGCGCGGCAGCTCAATTATTAATACCACCAACCGCGAAACTGCAAAATGAACAACGTGCGTGACGATCGTATTGTAGTAGTGATTAAACCAGGAAAGAGTGCATGAGGGCGGGAAAAAAGGAGCCAGTAGCACTATCTTATTATGCGGAAAAGACCAACAGCATAGTAAAGATTCAACAAGTTGAAGTTTACATAAGAATATCAAGTTGCACCATCCATCATCACGAAAACAAATCACTCTATTCCAATAGTTGCATAACATTAGGCAGGGCTACCAGAACCTTGCAAAATGCAAAGTGTGTCGTGGCCATGCTGCCTACGACAATAAATTATAAAAATCAGAATTATTATTAATTCTAAAGAAAAACATATCATAATAAGCAATAATTTAGGCAGCATGCAGGATGCGGGCAAGGCAAGTCTTCCGACAAGGTTATATATGCAAGCCACTATGGAAAGCTAGAGAGTTGTCTGGTGTCCAAGAGAAACTTCAGAAGCCTCACAGAAATCGGGTAGCTATGCTGATACTTGAATTGGGGATCTGGATAATTCCGATGACACTCATCTTCGCGCCGTGCAGGCGCCTGGTTCTTCTAGTTGCCCAGCTCCAGCAACTAGAAGCCAGCATCATGCACACAAGGTCATCATCGCCAGCAATATGGAGCCGTATAGCAAGGATTCAAACACTGAGCATGACGCTGTAAAGGAAGCTTGGAAATAGCTCTGCTGGAGACATTCAGAAACAATAGTTTGATCAGGTGGGCAACCCTCATTACAGTTCTTCTGTTTTGTGTTGTGTGAATAGTGAGTACTGACCGCTTGCTCTGTTCATAATCCTACACAGCAGTTTTCTTGAAAACTGATCTGGTAAAGAAGAAAATCAGCAGGTCAGCTTTACAATGCAAATTGATCAATATCCATTGATGGGAAACCTGATTGTGCTCTTTTTAGTCCTTGCAACATACTTTTGGCAGTCTCCTTCTCCTGAAAATATTGAATGTACATCAGCATAAGAAGGCACTGGTGAATAAGAGCTATGGGAATAGACACAAGGAGAGACTGCCTATAAGTCAAACATAATCATGATATGTCTTTGTCTCACTGGTAAATCTTATCAGTAATTTTGAGTAAATTTTTCCGTTGGCTTAGCATAATTTTCCTTTCTTAGCTTATACTAGGTTTTCCCCTTATCTAATATACATGTCTGCCACAGTAGGGGCATTCCCTACTGTATTCCAGTGAAAAGAAAGAAATGACTGAAAATTAAGTAGGTCCAAAGGTTGGTCTCTTAAGTAGAGTGGCATGCAATTTACTGGTTCATTTCCTTCGCAGATAAAAAAAAATCACTTATTCATTAGTTAGCTTCCAGATTCTGCTTTACATATGCATTTCATCTATCATTATTTTTGTTAAGAAAAAAAGAAGAAAAAATACAAAGAACTTACTGGACCAGTGTAATCCAAAAGCCTTGTACAATAGTGCTCTGCTTCCTCGAACCTGCCTATGCTCTTGTAATGCTTAGCAAGGAAAAGCAGAGCTTCAACGAAATTCTGGCCTTGCCTTTCTTCAACTTGCATTCTCTCTAAATCCTTCTTGTAGTAATATGCAGCTTCTTCAGATTGCCCCAGCATGCCATGTAACTTTGCTAGTTGGTGAAGTGCTATTCCTTCGGTGTCATTACTTCTTGCAGCCCTCTCATAGCACTTGATGGCTTCTTCAATCATTTGAAGTGGATCACTTTCATAGCACTGAGCCATTGCAATCCAGAGACGAGCATCATTAGGTTGCAAGTAAGATGATTTCTGGAAGTAATAAAGTGCATAAAATGGCATCCCCATCATCTCATAGATCTGACCAAGACCATACCAAGCACGGTAATCTCTAGGATTAATATCAACAGCTCTCCTGTAGGCATCAATTGCAGCAGGAGTATTTTTTAGTTCGACGTACTCATGTCCCATAAGTGTCCAAGCTGAGAGGTACTTTCGGTTAAGCTTTAGCGCCCTTCGAAAGTACAAAACCGATTTCTCATGCTGACCCTTCAGGCTGTAGTAATTTGCCATAATGCAGCAAGATTCTGCACGATATTTGTCTGTCAAAAACACTCTGTGTGCGAGGAAGCTCAAAGCAGTCATGCTTTCTTTTGCATATAGTAAGTTTGAGTAAATATCCATAGAATCTACACGAAAAGGATCTGTCCTGAGAAGTTCTTCAAAAATCATCTCAGCTTCATCTAGATCCCTCATACTATACTGGACTGTTGCTAGTTGAGCCTGAATGTAGCCACTGCAGCGGAAGACCCCCATCAAGCGCTCATATCTTCTCAGAGCTTCTTCATGCATCTTTAGTTCCAAATATGCATTAGCAAGGAAGAAATCTTTCATCCAGTGGTTCTTCAGGTTTAAGTTGTTCAGAATGTCACTGCTAGTGCATAAAGATTGTAACTCTGACCACGCACTCCAGTTCCAAGGGTAGTTGTTGACAGATTCTACCAAAACTGTTCTAGCTTGATCTTCACATCCTTTATCACGCAGAACAATGCCATACAGGTAAAGTCCAAATGAGTCAATGGAGCCAGTTCTCCGATAAGTTGAAAGCTCTCTCTCCAATGCAACTAATTCCTGATTAATAGCATTACTCTTTCCCAGAGATCCTTCAAGCTCTATCATCTCCTCCTCTTTCCGCTTCTCTCCAGCCTATAAGTGCACAAATAACAGTGCTGTTAAGGAACTTCAGACTATAATTAACTAGGAATAGCATGTGGTATTGGCAACCTAAAACAAATCAGAGGTTTCAATCAATCTATGTCACTCGGATCTTTGCCAAAACCTTCTATGGAGCAGGTCTACTGAGGCATTTCATCAAACACAATACGCCCCAATCCAGATCTGCGACCTCACAGACTCATCGAGAAAAATAAACACGGCGAGAGCGAATGCTAGCGGATACCGTCTCACCATATAGAGCGCGTAGCATCGCAGGAACACGACCTTGCGGCCTCCCTGGTTCTGCAGCACGTGCGCGGCGCGGCGGTACTCGCGGCAGTCGAAGTATGTCTTGGCGAGCAGGTACTTATCTCCCCCAGTGTCGAACGCATCGTCGTCCGGGATAGGCGTGTGGACATACGACACGCCACCGAGCGGGGTTCCGACCTCGGAGCTGCTGGCGCCGCCGCCGGGGCGGGGGCGGTGGCGGAAGCTGGACCCACCGCTGCGGTGCAGATGCAAGAGCCGCCCACCGGAGGCGGCGTTCGACGACGAAGGGGAGTCCATCGCGGTGGATGGAGCCGGGGCAGAATCCGGCTCGACGCCAACGAGCAGCTCGGCAGCCCTGCGGAGAGGAAGGAGCTCGTTAGGGTTAGGGGTTTAGGGATTGAAGGTCCGAGGGGGCGTACCATTTCGCGGCGGAGTAGAGGCAGCGCTCCCCGAGCTGGCGGGCGGCGGACCGGAGCTCGGCGCGGTAAGTCTCCTTGGCGTAAGCCATGGGTCCAGCCGGTGAAACTGGCGGCGGTTTCGTTGGAACGGATCTCCGCACTGGAGAGCGCAAGCTTTTTGAATTTTTGCGACCACGTTCGGAGCGAGCTTGGTGGTGGGGGTGTAGTCCTATGGATCGCAGAATCAGGTTGGGCCTGAGCGGGAAGCACATCAGACAAGGCCCAGTGTGTTTGTGCTTTGCGAGATCCAAGCCCAGAGTGTGGGGTTGGTTAGGCATTCGTCGTCGAGACTCGCAGCTACTCCCGTCCGTGATCAACACATTTTTAACAATTAAGAAATGTCTATATAGCAAATTTTCTTTTTGATAGGTACTAAGATCAATAGATTTGTATAAAACGTTTGAATATATTTGTGTAAAAAATAGTTCCATGGTTATGTTGACCACGATGAAGCAAACCGGAGATGCAGTTGCATGTTTGCCTCTACAGATTGGAGACGATGCATAAACATCTAGCTGTTGATTACACTCAGCATACATACATGAGTTTTAATATTAACTTTGATCATTCACCTTATTAAAAAGTTTGTTCCAATATTTAAAATTGCTACTTACGTTTTACATAGCATTAATAATAAAAAAAATCATATTTGAACAATTTTTTTAATAAATCGAATGGTCAAAGTTAAGTTTAAAAATAAATTATGTCAATGATTTAAAAATAAAAGGAGTAATAAACAGCAAGCAAAAATAAAACATGTATGTGTTCTGCTGCCTCAAGTAGCCATCAAGAAAGCAACAGGAAGTATGAACTGAAATGTCACAGGCTCACAGCACACAGTACAGTGACTCGCAGTCAGGATTTTAGAAACTAGTCTTAGCACTGGTTTTCGCTTTAGCCAAAAATTGACGGGCTAATCGGTTTTGCTGCAGATTGAAAACTCAATCTAATTTTATATCGAATCGGATTAGTTTAATCGAAAATCAATTAGTTTTCGCTGGTTTTGAAAACCCTGCTCGCAGCACGCTGGGCCCTCCAAATTGGGGTTCAGTGTTAAAGAGGGCAGAAACAGAAGCACGATGCCCGGATGATTTGCAGGCGGTGAAGAGACGGAGAATCTACACTGCCGCGGAGGCACTGATGGCGGGGTGTCTGCCGGAGCAAGACAAAGCGACCGGCGTGGTGTCAAAGCTGCGGGCGTCGGTGCCTCGGGCCTTCGCCGCCAATGAGCAGCATCTCAGTGCAGGCGAGTCGGCGGCGGGGCCCTTGCGCACGTCGTCGTGTTCCTCGATTCCTGTCTTTGTTCTACTCCTGAGTAGGAGTACTACTTCTGCATCTTTCGCCCTTTTCTTTCGTGTTTTTTTTATGCTCTCGAAAACGCATCATCGTCTTTCTCTAGCATCCTGCAACAGTTCTTAACAAAATGAAAGCACCCACTGATTACCGTGCCGTGTGAATGTGATTATACCAAAGTTAGTCAAGTGACCATGCACATGCAGCCATCACGCCATCAGCCTTTCGAACCTCAGCGTCATCATCGTCTTCCCTCCACTTTTTTGCTTTGGAGCCAAGCCTTGTCCCGGCCGCGCGACAAAGCAAGGAATCCCAAGCGAAGGTGACGGTCCTCGGTCCTCAGGTCAGCACTCAAGCAGTAGTAGTAGGTTAAGCTGCGGAAAAACGGCGCTGCCAAAACCAACCGAACGACCAACCTTCCCTGTTCTTCCTTGGCGCAATGGCAGGTGCAGCCCCAGCCCCAGCCCCCGTTACGCAAACCACCAGCCACGTCTCGGCGACGACACGGTCGATTTCGTTGCCTTCAGGTCTCGTGCCAGTGGCCGTGCTGCGCGCTACCGCCGCCGGGCTCGTCTCCCTGCTGCCTTCGCTAGCCCAGGCGGTGTGGGAGGTGCCGCACCTCTTCGTCCTCTGCCTCGTCATAGCTTACGGCGTCTTCTCCCAGAGGAACACCGACGCCGACGCAACCGGCCACGGCGCCAAAGACGGGGGCGGCGCGCTGGCGTGGAACGCGCAGTACTACCCCGACGACCCCCTCGTTGTGGTCGGTGACCACGCGGCGAGCGGCAGCGCCCGCGAAGGCGCAATGGAGCGGCCGCTTTCTCTGCCGGTGCGGAGGCTGAAGCCGCCGGCGATGCAAGAATCAGATACCGGCGATGTGGCGCATGAAGAGACGGACAGCTCGGCATCCTCGTCAGGGTTCTGGGCCGGCGCCCGCGCCGCCCCTTCGCCGCCCTCTGTTCTCGACACTGGCTCGGGGCTTTCTCCGTGCTCACAGCCACAGTCACCGCCGTGCTTCGCCCACGGGGCCGCCGCGAAGTCGACAGGCTTCTCCGGTAACCATCCATGCACGCCCCGCGACGAGATGTTAAGCGAGGACGGCGAGATCACGGACGGCTGGGACGAGGAGGTTCACGACGCGTCAGATGAGATGACCGTGTCGTCTGAAATGTCATCACCCCGCAGTGATGATGCCTTCACTGCTCCTGCCAATGATCAAACCGACGGCGACAGCGATGACGACGACGGCGAGACATCTGTCGACGAAGAGCTCCTCAAGCTGGCGCCGAAGACGGAGGACGAGGTGAACAGGAAGGCCGACGAGTTCATCGCGAAGTTCAGGGAGCGGATCAGGCGGCAGAGGCTTTAGCCGGCCATGGAGTGTAGTAGGCGTCAAGGATCGATGCGTGCCTTTCCAAGTGCCGCGCGCCCAGCACATCACATACTCCTACATACGTACCATTTCTTGATTTCTTGATCGATATGTTAGTCTGTAATAACATCATGTTTCCTGCTGTATCATTTGATGCATATATCGGTGCAACTAGGAGCCGGAAACACGATGCACGAGTTAAAAAAACGTTCTTTCATTGCTTATTTTCCCCTCTTATTTTTTTCAACTGTACACGTCCGCCTGCACCCGTACAAGGCATCATCAAATCAGTGCCGTGGAGTCGCGGACTCATGTATTCACGCCACCGGTGGATCACAGCAGCCGGAGGCAACGCTTTTTTTCTGAACGAAAAATTCCTACCATCGCACAGGAACAGCCTGCAGAGCGCATAAAACTGTAAACGTAGTAACAATTCTCTTATGCATGCTTGTGTAGAGCATCAGTGGACAATGGGAATCACTACTGATGAATCGGTATTCTGGAGAAAACGCAAGCACACTTACCACTACACTCTGAAGAGACAGATTTGGGGCATGCATGGTCGTCACCTTGCTTATTCTAGACGTATATGTCACGTGTCATCGCCGAAAGTAAGATACTAGTACCATTCATGGGGGCTTTCTGCAATTAGACGCGTCGAAGAACAACGGTGCCCAAGCCGAGAAGTTCCAACAACAGCCTGAATTGCATGTGTCCGCGCGCAGTAACATCACTGAGGGGTGAGGACGAAGACAGCCGTCAGAAATCGAAGGCATACGCAACAGGTTGTTGTCATTGAATCAATCGAAGCCATAACAAGAGAAACGGTTTTGTAAGGCCGACACGACCTTCAGAAATCCATCAAGATCTCTCTCCGTGGCGTACTGCAGTGGTGTACTACTCGTACCAGTACAGAGGCGTTAACGGACCACTCCTTCAATTTAAGGCAACATTAGAGGCTTCATCAGTGCACGGCGACAGTACCTTGACACAGAATAATGCAACGCATTGCCCACTGCGGTACTTGTACAATCTCTACCGACCGTTTATCCGTGACACTACACACACAAACTACAACGAGTCCAATTGTCCAAACGCAGCGTGTAAAACGTCCTCCCGGGAAATGCACCGTCCGTCGATCCCGTTCCAGCTGTTCTCGGAAGGCAACCGACGCCGGGGACCCGGCGCCCTTGCAAGCTCGCCGCCGCGCCCGCGCGCGTCGTGTTTTCAGCTGCAGAATCCCAAAACTAATACTAACTCACGTCCTCCGCGATGGACATGGGATACCTTGCGTCCGACGGCCCGGTCCCGTCACGCCGCGGCCGTACCCCAAACTGCCGCTGCCACCGTGCCACCGGATTTCGACGGGGAAGAGTACCCCAAAAGTGGCCGCTAAACGCCTACGCCTTGAGCTAATCGCCAAAAGCAACATGCCAAGTCCCCAAAGTTTTAAAAATGAGACAAAGGCGAAAGCAGAGGAGGTTGCCGGATGCCGCACCACTTTTCCTGCATTCTCACTCAGTCATCACACCGTACCCCAAGCCTCCGCTTGCAAGCTCACTCTCCCACCCTTCGGCCCTCCGGTTCCGGTCGGGTAGAAAAGCAACGAGCCAACGAGCTAGCCTGCCGAGCTTCGCCAAGAACCTGACAGCCCCGCGGCCACGGTGAGCTAGCTTGGTTCCCTCGTTTAGTCGTTTCTATCCTCCGAACCAGACAGAAGCCATGGAGATGGCGGGAGCGGCCGAGGCGGCGACGCCAGGGCATGAGATGCACAAAGGGCGGAGCAACACCATCCTCCTCCCCATCGTCGGCATCCTGTTCGCCTACCTTCTCTACCGCCTCCTCCGGCCGCGCCTCCCGGCGCTCCGGCGCCTGCTGGCCCGCCTCCCATTCCGCACGCCGGCCTGCCTCCGGCGGCGCACGCCGAGCAACGTGCT
>BCLH01001013.1:54350-77852 GCA_001602315.1 Zoysia pacifica | reverse complement strand
GCTCGGCGTGGGGCCGCACGGCGGCGGCGGCGGGAGCCGCTGCGGGGCCGGGGCGCTCGTTAAGTTCCCCGGCGGGGAAGCGCTGTCGGTGGCCGCCATCCTCGAGGCGCCTGGGGAGGTGGTGGCCAAGTCAGCGCACAGCACGCTGTACCGCGCCGTGATGCGAGCCGGGGAGGCCGCGGTGCTGCTGCGGTTCGTGCGCCCAGCGTGCGCCGTGGGAGCGGAGACGGCGTCCGCCGTGGCGCGACGGATCGGCGCGGTTAGCCACCCTAACCTCGTGCCGCTCCGCGCGGTGTACGTCGGACCGAGAGGGGAGAAGCTGCTGGTTCACCCCTTCTACGCCGCCAGTTCGCTCCACCGCTTCCTGCAAGGTTTGTTTCATTCACCGGAGTCTTCTTCCTCATGCTTTTGCATGTGCAATTTTGGCATCCCCCCCCCCCCCCCTAACAGTTATGTTTAGTGCGTTCAAACTTGCGAGTATTTGACATGCTTGTCGCTTTACATATGGTTTGATTATGGGTGTCGTCAGGCAGATTATTACCAACAGATTTTTTTATTTATAACCTGTACTTTTAGCAACAAGATCTCAGACCGCCGCCAAGTGGAGATCTCAAGTCAGAACTGTATTCCACAGTTCATCAGTTGGGCATTATACACCAGCTTTAAGTCTTCAATGCACGTTGGTTTGGAGGTGGGTGATATGCATTGCTAGGGCCCTTCCTGCTCCATTTATTCAGCATACGTATTTAGTCCTCCTGTCCATATTTAGTTTAGTTCTCTATTTAGTTTTCATTTTAGGTGTAGACACGAGAATTAAGTATAGTGAAAAAGTTGAAATGCGCTAAAAACGAGGAAGAGAGATATAGAGATGTATTGAGAATAGAGAAACGTGTATTGAGTAAAATTTTTAAGTTGAATTTGTTATTCTTATTCATATTTTGAGTTCATATTATTATTGTAAAACTGTGTTATTGAACTTCAAATCAACGAATAAACATTTGTGACAATTTAAACTCTAAATGGCTACCTTAAACTTTAAACGGCATGGTACTGGTCCTGACTTGTGATGTTTGTTTAGGTGCTTTAAATAGCATGTATTTTCATATAATCACTGATCTGTGATTTATATATAGTCAGGAAGGCTTGTTATGGTTGTTAGATTGGCAGAGACTCTGGATATTGTATCCTTAAATTAAAGAAAAGTGCACATGATGCTCTGTTTTCCAGCTAAAACCCCTGTATTTTTCTATCTAGCAGCAGCACACTCGTTGAACGTTCCTTTTTGCGCTTCATTCATCTTTGTCATTTACATTTGTTGTGAACTTTACAAATGCTTCCAAAATTGGTTTGCCATAATAGTAGAAGTTATTACTTCTCTTTATGATCTTAGTCGTGATTGTGGCTAATTTATTGGTTGCTATGACATACAGAGGGGATCGCGGAGTCGCAGAGATGGAATATAGTTTGCAAGCTTTCTCTTGGCATTGTCAAAGGATTGGATCATCTGCATACAGGCTTGGAAAAACCAATGGTTCACGGCAACCTCAAGACAAGCAACATCCTGCTTGACACTAACTACGAGTCCAAGATATCGGACTACGGCCTCTACCTTATGTTAAACCAAGCAGCTGCCGAGGAGATGCTTGAAACATCTGCCGCGCAGGGATATAAGGCGCCTGAGCTGGTCAAGATGAGGGACGCCTCGAGGGAGAGCGATGTCTACAGCTTGGGAGTGGTTCTGCTCGAGATGCTTGCTCAGAAGGAGCCCACGGATGATTCCCAACCAAAGGCTCGGGACATCCACCTGCCCATCTCCTTCAAAAATCTGGTTCTCGAGAGGAAGATATCCGACGCGTTCAGCTCGGACCTTGCCAAGCACTGCAAGAAGTCGGGGAAGGAGACGAATCTGAAAGCGTTCTTCGAGCTGGCCACCGCTTGCTGCAGTCCTTCACCGTCATTGAGACCCAACACGAAGTGTATACTCACGAGGCTTGAAGAGATAGCGAGTGTAACCACTTAGTGCCAGGTACTAGGTAGGTTTACCGATGCAACTTGCTGTTTAATCAGCGTTGTGCGCTACAGAAGCATGCCGCTTGATAGTGCGAATGAGCGTCCCGTTACATGTTCTGAGCTAAATGAGCAAGAAGGTTTCGGCTGGGAAATTTCCATGTAGAAATAATGGCTGTAGTTGACACCCATGAACCTGAGTAGGGCAACCTTGACAGGAAATTACCAGAGGAACTCATCTAAAGATATGCGGAGATGCTTTCGGTGCATGACGAGGACTAGATCTCCCTTTTTGTTTCTTTCTTTCTTGCTTGCGTTTACTACCTGAAATTGAGAATGTACTCTCTGCATTTTTAGATTTAGTCAAAATTAAACTTTTATCTTGACTATTAATAATAAAAAAAACTAATGATTTTTATTATATAAAAATTATATTTTTTTGAATTTATTGTGAAATAGTTTTCGTAAAAATTATATTTTTATATTAAAAATTATGTATATTTTTAAATATTATTAATAAAAGTTAGAATAAATTAACTTTATCTAAATTAAAAATACTTATATTTTGAAACAGAGATAGCATATGCTTCTGTTCCAGATGTGAAACAACAGACTGTTAGTGAGAAGATAGGAGTATGTTGTATGAGCTTTCCATGCAGCGAAGCGCCCATGTGAGTAGAACTCTCTTCCAGATGCATATGCATGTGAATATGTAACATGAACTCGTCGTCGACTCTCTTCCAGATGCATATGCCTGTCAATATGTAACACGAACTCGTCGTCGACACTGATAGTCCCGGCCGGCAACCCAGTCCATGTGCGTGTGGTGCATACAGACAACACAACCGAGCTATTAGCTCCTACCGGTGTCCTGTGTCCTTGTCATATTGCTGACTTTTGTTTTTCTTTTGCGGAAAAAAAAATCATTGCCGGTTTCTGTCCGCGCGAGGTTGGAGATTTGTCTTTATCACTAACGATAATTCACTCTGATACCGTGTGGCCATGTACTGATGATTCGTTCTCTTTTCCAAGCCCGGCGCGGTGACGTCTTCGCACTCGAGCAGCGTAGCCCTGTAATTAGGGCTGAAAACGGGGTGGGATAAAAGCGAAAACGAATGAAAACGGGATAAGAAAAAACGGAAATGGGATCGAAAACGGTTTGATATTTTTCTGTCTGTTTTTCAGTATCTCGTTTTTATTCGGAATCATTCTGCTTTTGTCCCGTTTTCATCTCATTTTTGTGGTATCACGTTTTTGTCCTGTTTTGTTCTAAGAATTTGAATTTATGTTTACATGTGATGTTATGCCGTGAACTTCAAATGTGTGTTACTCAAAATGTATTGTAAAAGATTTATTAAATTATGTTGCATGAATATGTAAATTATTTATTTTGAATGTTTATTTTGATGATAATACTTTATTACATTTGGTTATTTATGTTAATGTTTCTGATTAAATACCGATTATCAACCGATTTCGACACATTTCGTTCGAATTGATTCGTTTTTGATACACTGTATTTGTTCTATTTGTTTTTGTTTTTGATTTTTTTTTTCATTTTTGTACAGAGGTAAAATGTGAAAACAAAAATAATTTGAATACTTTTCAACCGTTTCCGATCGTTTTCAGCCTATCTGTAATGGAGAGCGCAAACGCATCCATCCTATCAATCGTTTTTTGTTGTGGTGACGCCCGCCAGCCGTGGCACACGCACAGCTGCATCCGGCAGCTACCGATCCTTCACGCCGTGTCAACCGTCGAGGAGTTGAAGCAGTGAAACAGACACAGATATTTCACCTGGTTCGCCGAGCCATCCCATTCGCCTCCCGGGCCTCCCGGCACCATAATGCCACAGACACGTCCCGCTCGTCTCCGGCGCAAAAGCCGCAGCACGTGAACCGGACCTGTCCCCAGCACGGCCGAGGGCGCGACCAAACTTGAAACTGCCTCCCTTCCAAAGCCGCTCCTATTAAACTCTGTAAGGCCTGCCGCTTGATCTTGTCGGCACGTACGTAGTCCGCTGCTCCCCGTACACGCCCGTGCTGCGACAGTCGCCTAAATAAATCGGATTACGATCGATCGTCACGTAAGTCAAGGCTTAGTGAGTGCGAGTGGTGTAACAAGTGGCACTCTGCATCCACCGCACGCTCCTCCTATCTGGCCGAAGACTTGCGGCCGCGATCGCTGTCACGGTACCACAATACCACCTCGCTGCGAGGAGATTAGGGTATAAAAAAAAGACAGAACGTCCTGCCGAGCGGACGCTCTGCTCTCTCCCGCTACCTTTGGGCTCCACTGCAAATGCCCTCTCCTGTAAAAACACATCTCGCATCGGGAACCGTCTGTGTCTGGAATCGAACAGCGCAGAACCGCGTCCGTCCGGTAGTACGTCCTGCCAAAATCCGCGTATGGAAATTAGGCCGTGAGTGGTCATTTCTTGTGCGGCACAAGGTACAACCGTACAAGGCACGAATCCACTCAGCGGCGAGCGGGATGATAATGCGCGGCGGCCGGGTTGAGCGTCCGGCAAGGGCCTGGTCGTGCGCAAATGGAGAAGGCCCGGTAGCAAGGGACACGGTTGCAAAATACCATGACACGCGGGATACTGCCTTCATGTAGCTGAAAAAAATGTGATATCCGCATCAGGGTTGTGGACGAATTTCAAACCAATAGTTCTCGCAAATAGTGCAAAATGAAGAGCAATGCAAACCTGAGGAACTCAATAGTTCTCGCAAATAGTGCAAAATGAAGAGAGAGAGAGAGAGAGAGAGAGAGAGAGAGAGTAATTGGGACTATAGGAACTCGAGATCGCGTGGGAGAGGGGCGATCCCGGTTGGGCTGGCATTCTCCGTTCTTGTGCTGCGCACAATGCATTACTCTTAGATTGGGCTTCCATCGTGACTTTTGGGGGCTAGTTCGGCCTAACGAAAGACTAGTGTGTGATCCAATGGGCCCTTTTTTAAATGCACGCACGCACGCACACCGTACCTCATAGGTTCATACTCAAGAGTCTCATACTAGCATGTTTGGTTCATTGTCAAACGTTACCGTATGACGATAAAATTCTCTAGCAAATCAAATAACAAATAAACTCTTAATTTGTTCTAGTAGAGCTTAAAACTCCAATCGCCCCAGCGACCGTTGAATCGAAACATAAGTTACATAACTCAATTCCTCCTCAGCGCCCGTGAGCCGTGAAACTCCAAACCACGTCTCATGAATCCTGTAATACCTCGGCGGCTCGGCCGGTTTCAGTTGGCAGGCGTCAAGATATCTGAAGCTGGAGGGAGCTACTCCACCAGCAAAATCGCTGCACCGCACGCTCGCTGCGAAGCCAGCCGAAGCTGCGGCAACGAACAGCACGCAACAGCCCAGCCACTCTGTCGGTCGGTCCTACCGACAAACAACCGGTGATGGTTAGCTCGTTAGCTGGTCGCACTTCACACCGGCGGCGCAGCTGCGCCAAAACATGCCTCCGCCGGCCTCCGCCGCCAAATTGGAACGAACTGCACCGGAGCGGCAACAAATAGTTTGGTGCGCACGATGGCTCTGTCTCGTCCACTAGTAGTGCTACCATCGCCACGAGCCAACGATTAGCCTGGCCCCTAGCCACGACAACGCTTGCGGCCGTCGTGCCGTCGACGTGGACGGATAAGCGACGCACCTAACCTCTACCTTAACGAGTCAGGTAGAGTAGTAAACAGATGGAATAGTCGTTACGCGACATTTGGCCCAATAAAAGAACGCATCATAGTATTTTTTGAAGAAAAAAAAAGACTAAAAATTAGTACCAGCGCAATGGTGTCGTTCATGCCATGCCAGAGCCATGGATTACGATGGCGGTGGATAGATTTCGGTGTCACAATCCAGCACTGGAAAGCGCTTTGATTACACGGAAGCGACGTACGGGGCTCTGGATTGATCGCGCGCCAGGAATTGATGAAAGGGAGTGCTGCTATTCGGATGGTTTCTGAGGGTCTATGGTGAGTGAGAAAACGATGAGAAAAAACGTGATGCTCCACCGTGCTCAAGATCGTCAAAATCCCACGCATCGACGCTAGGCTTCCACTCCTAAACACCGCCTAACAACAGGACACGTTGTTTTCGACACGCTACCGATCAATGACAGAAGAACAAACTCAGTGAAGGTTGTATGGTATGGCTTCCTCCCTCCGAGTCCGTCAGATGCTAAGAAAATGAGATTTTTTTTTCATTTGTATATTTTTCATGAAATTAAATTTCTTTCTATACATTTTTTAACGATTTTTATAAAATTTCTACGTTTCAAACACACTGTAGGCAGCTGCAGCAATGCCCGTAACAACGGCCCAATTCATCAGTTTTGTTTTGCTCTGTTGGAACGACGAAATCGGCTCCCACGGCGAGTCTGCGATAAGACTCAACAAACTTTGCGGTCTTGGCTGTTGGCCCTCCCTAATCAAAGCGACCTGACAAATGTGCCCCTCTCTCAACCTGCCCCATCTGTCACCCTCAACTTCCCATCCCCCTTGCTTCGCCAGTTCCGTTTCGGTCAGCGTCGCGAATCGCGGAACGAACAACGCCCCACCAATATCCGTGCCTTCCCGGTGCACCCTCCTTCCTTCCGCCTCCCCCAGTTCCCCTTCGCGCGTATCCGCCGGTGCGCTTGCGAGCGCGTGCGGTCCTCCGGCGGCTGAATGGGTGACTCGGCAGGAGGGGAATCGCGGGAGCCCTCGGCGGACGAGGAGGCGACGGCAGCAAACCCGGAAGGGGGCGAGCCGGACCACCTCGTGGTCATGGTCCACGGGATCGTCGGGAGGTACGGCTATATCTACTAGCGTTTGCCTCTTGTTTGATCTCGTAGATGAGCCGCGTAATTCCTCCTGCACGGTTCTTAATTACTCCGTCAAAAAATCAAAATCCTGTTGCCGTAAACCTTTTCTCGTGGCGGGCGGCCTTTCCGGTTGCACGAGAACGTTCGGGGAGTTTCTTGGTAGCTCTTCGAATGATTAATATATTGATTGATTGTTATCTGGTTTAAAATTGGGCAAATTTGATACATGACATTACAATTTTGTAAACTTTGAAATATAACATTGATGTGTCAATAACAGATGAGGTTTTGCAAGCAAATGACATGTGAGTCCGAATAACATATTTTAAATTTCATAAAATTGTAATAGCATGCATCAAATTAATCTTTTAAAATTCTTCCTGGAAGTACGGGGCTTGGGTTCTCGGTTCTCTTTTCCTTGCAAAGTGAACTCGCTTGAATCTGCCTCAAATGAGAATAAGCTTAATTAAGGTGGCCCTTGAAGTGACGCTACAGCAATTGTTCAACCTAGAAAGGTTGATTCATTGACTGTAATACCACTAGTATTACACTCTATTAGTCGCGCAAAAGCGTGCACGTACTGTACTGACCCATTCAGAACGCAGAGATTCCAACGGGAAAACGCGTTTTGGCAATATTTTGGGTGCGTTGGCATAACCCATAATATGCATTTCAACCATATAATAGCAGAGTACGGATCAAACGCTGCTTGATTGTTTCGGTCACTGTATTGATCCTTTTACTCCTGGTTTGTTGTTCAGTGCAGCGGATTGGAAGTTTGGAGCTGAGCAATTTGAGAAGTTGCTCTCGGACAAAGTTGTGGTTCATTGTAAGCACTCTTCATTCGTGTGTTCCTTCCTATTATAATGTTTCATGAGCTGTGACTTCGGTATCAATAGTTCGCCGAATTTCTATTATTGCTGTTGCAGTAACGATGAGTGGCATTTTAGCATATCACAAATACCGATCTGTGTATCCTAGTGTGGACCTAGTGACGTGTGGGATTAGTGGTTCCAACCGTTGCAACTGAGGTTTTTGGTTGATGCTGCATAAATGTTTCTTTAGGAGATATTTTCCATATAGGTAGATGCTGTGCAGTTGGGACAGATGATTGGCTTGTTGCTAGCTGCTCCCAGCCTCCCACTTGCAGAGAAATATAAGATGGGAGCTTTTCCTTATCGTTCATGTTTTATTGAACACTTGCATGTTTCCTTATTTCGGTATGCAGTTGTCTCCCTGGTCACGGGCAACTGTTATGATGCAAATGAGCATCAGTGCAGATAATTGTGGTGATGTCTTTATTTACGGCACATTGAATTTTTAAAAAAATGCATTGTATAATTATGATCCCTTGTAGCAAGATGTGTATATTATGCTATATGAATATGGAATTTTTTTTACTAATTATTAACACCAATTTATTATGTTATTCTAAGGATTTTTTAAAAAAAAAATTATAGGTAGTAACCGCAACATGCACAAGCTAACTTTAGATGGTATCGATGTGATGGGTGAACGATTGGCACAGGAGGTTAGTTCATCCTTTTTATATATAGCGTGTTTGCTGATTGTCTTAGCCTGCCCAAACTTATGACAAAATTTAGCAAGACAGGTTATTGAAGAAATCAACAGAAGACCACATATCAAAAAGATATCTTTTGTTGCACATTCTGTCGGAGGATTAGTTGCAAGATACGCTATAGGAAGACTTTACAGATCACCTACACAAACTTCCCAAAGTGATACCCAAAGTTTGCTTGACAACAACAGAGGTACTATACATGGGCTTGAGGCAGTGAACTTCATAACTGTTGCATCACCCCATCTTGGTTCCAGAGGAAAGAAACAGGTACCTAAGTTTTTTCCTTGGCCATTGCATTCAGATATTTAGGGGGCATATAGTATCCTTAAAGATTGATGAATATGCTTGCTAATTGATTCCTTTGATAGTATACTACCCAAATATGAATATTTGGTAGAAGTCTTACATTAATTGTGCTACCATCTGTGTCAGCACTTGATTTAAGATTTTATCTTTGTTTAAACAATACAGGTTCCTTTCCTTTTTGGGGTCACCGCAATTGAAAATTTTGCCTGCTGCATCATTCACTTGATATTTGGAAGAACTGGCAAGCACCTCTTTCTTGTTGACAATGATGATGGAAAGCCTCCATTGCTGCAACGGATGGTGGCCGATTGGGGGAACCTGCAATTCATGTATGCTTATGTTATGTGCTGCAACCATTTTATTTGCTTGAATTGTGAACACTTGCAGCTTACTAATTTATTACTGTAGATCTGCTCTGCAAACATTTAGGCGAAGAGTTGCATACTCCAATGTCGGCAATGACCGTATCCTTCACTCCAAGTTCCATATATTAATAATCGTGTTTTTAAAATGTTCTCCATAACTGAATGTTGGATCAGACATTGTTGGATGGAGGACATCATCCATCAGACGAGATGCAGAATTGCCCAAGGTAAAACTTCTCCAGTTTCATCTTTGTTTGTTGGTTTGGCCAGCTCATGGAATGGTGATTTATTTAATTTTCCATTTATCATCAACATTTAATTATATTATTGCAGTGGGTTGATTCAACAAACATGATTTACCCGCATATAGTATATGAGGAATTATCCAAAGCAGAAACTTCAAGTGAAGTTTCTGTCGTAGCTGATATGGACAACTGCACATTAGAAGGTTTGTATCAGTGTTTTTAAACATTTGTTTATTTCATTTCTTTTCGATCTTTTTTGCATGCAAAATACGGAGTTCTTGAAGACTGAAAATCCTGCACAACACTTCATAGTTCATAGTTCTTTGTGGTTTAAAAAGAACGAAACTTTCATCTTGAATTCGAAATCAATCTGAGAGGTAGCTGAGGACATACACCCTATCACCAGCTTGGACTGTCATCATGCTCTAACATATGTGTAAATATTCTTTTTAAAAATAAAAAAAAAAAAGTCTAACTCTCATACAATGGCTACTGAAAGCTTTCCATATTTTTAGTGCATTATTTACTTTACTATGGAACTCCACATGATGGGCTGACTTCTATTGGAATTTACAGAACATCTTATAAGAGGACTTAAGCGTGTGTCATGGGAAAAGGTAGATGTTAGCTTCCACAACAGCAAAGTAAGAAATGCAGCACATAGCGTAATTCAGGTATTGTTTCTTGCTCTACACAAGGTTGTCATATGCAGTGGTAAAATTAGGTTGAATGACTAATGATGGAGCTTATAGCCTAGTACCTTTCCTTTCAACAATTCATCAACCACTTAAATGTTTATGAACCGTTTTATGAGGCTGAAGCATGTCTTTGACTGAAATTTTAACAGGTTAAGGATCCAGTGATGCATTACGAAGGAGCTGATGTAATACAACATATGATTGACCATCTTATTCTCTAGTTTAAACCTGGGCACCCATTTGCTAACTGCCGAGTCGTGAGCCTGGTGAGCACGTTTATGGTTATCCCAGGTATCAAGATTGTGGTCTCTGCCTCTCTGGCAGATCAAGTATAGAGGGTACAATTCTTTTTTTAAAAAAGTGTAGAGGGTGAAAAAGTAGGTGCTCTTTCAGTGGTTTGTGATTGTCCCGTGTAAATTTGAACACCCATTGTTATTGTAAATTGTCATCATTTATTAGCTTCCGTTGGTGATCTGGATACGCCATGATGAGTTTTAGAAAGCTTGGGGCCAGATTTGATATGCATAGGTGGTGTAAAGAACTTACTCCGTATTATACATTATGGATGAATGGGAAATGCTGATTCGACTTTGGTGAATATAATCCACGACTGTTGAAAATATAGTTGTATATTGACAAAGTTTCATTCACCACTGGAGAGTCAAGTTTGTATTGCACTACAAATAGACTAGAGTTATTATGGACAGCAGTACGGGAATTCACTGAGACTACCGTCCATGGCTGCTAAACGATCTTGACCAACGTCGAAGAAAGCGATTTCTAAGAGGAGAGAGCTTCCCAAATTAGACCAGAAATGTCTGTACAAGCGGACGTTTTCGCTTGCTAGTCGCCATTTTCTTCGAAGGAGTCGTCAAAGCCAGGATTTGAAAATGGGAGGAAATTGCAAGACCTCGGTGCATCCCTAACAGATGACGAGATGCTCAGTCTGTAGTGCATCTAGCAAAATCAGGACAAGAGAAGCCTTGGGCACAATCTGCGTCAGGCAGGAATCAAACATGGTTGCATAACCCCTCTGCCTGATTATTGAAGTTACCTCTGAGTCGCAAAGGAAAAAAAAACATCTTCCTGCTTCATAGCAGCAAGATAACAATCTCCATTATAGGATCATCTATTCTGTATAACATATTAACATGAACACAGTTTTGTGATAACATGCCCCAGAATGCGTTTTCAATGTTGGTCACAATATTTTCCATTATACCAATAGACTGGAACAGACATTGTGAATTTGCAGTCTCTAGCTTTGCTAAATTACAGAGTTCCATCTTTGCTAAATTTGCATCATGCCACTTCTACCATGGATGACAAAAGTTGGTGACAGAACAGGAAGGCAACTTTGCAAGCTGGTAAACAGAGAGCAATTCGGTCTCCATCTTTTGTAAGAAACTTACCAAATTCTATCTGTTTATAGCCACAGGAACAACAAAAATATGGAAGGAAACAGCTGTATAAATGGCACGGTCAACTGTACTGCCCTCTCAAGCCATCTTGTAAACCACATTAACACCGCCAACAACATGAGTCCAAAGTTGAAATATGGGAGGTACGCATAAGCATGAAGCAGCTCAGACATCTTTGGCTAGCTTTGGTGGCACATCTACAGAGTGCAGGTCACTGGATGATGCTGGCAATAGATGCTTGTCTTCAGTATCATCATCACTGTGCTCAATGATGGATGAAGATATTGAATTCAAATCATCATCTGTGAAATATTTTAAGAAGAACGAAAATGGTTGATAAGCTTGTAAATAATAGAAGATAGTATTTACAAAACCCTCGTCTATTTTTCTGCTCATAAAAATTTTCAGACTGCTTTCAAATTTGCCTTTTGATGTAGCTATCCGACAGAAAGCTACTACTGATATATGCATCTGATTTTACATTATAAATTATTGATGAAAGTTACAAATATGTGTATTTGGGATTCTTATCATCGATAATTGTAGATGGAAAAATGTGGAAATCATAACATGCGAAAATTCTGACTGGACATGGAATGACACACAAAAGCGTACATTTTTTAAACTACCAAGAAAGTGAACTCTGCTCAACAGAAAAGGTTAGCCACAACTGTACAAGACCATAGGGAAACTACTGCTGTCTGTCAGTGAAACATGTCAATGACAAATTTTATTTTATTTTACTTATTATTTTCAGAAGAAATAGCATAGCATAGAATAGCATTCAAGTTTTAAGAACTAAGTTAATCCTGCCCGTACAACATGAATAATTCTCTTGGATGGATGCATATTGGCACGAGGATGTCACAGAAACAGAAAGACAACACAAAAAAGAAAAGATAGACACTGACCAGAAGTTTGACGTAAAGTTGGGACACGGCCAACAGGAGAAACTTGAACACTTTCTGGTAGAAGACAGTCCAAAACTGAACCTAGATTTATGATAAAAGAACAGTCAGTCAGCAATAATCTCAACTGATCCAGAAAACAAAGCTATTGTTTGCGACACAGATACCAACCTACTCTTGCAAGCCTATTCACCCAGGCAGGGATGGGTTTTCCAGTTAAGCTTTTACAGACATCATCTGTGAAGTGATTACAGTTCTTTGTAATTAAATGGTATGTGTTCCCATGATACTTCCCTGCAAGTTTTTCAATAAATGAGCGGAATTCTTCACGAGACATGTCCGTTGTGCCTAGCCACACTGATCTTCTATAGACAAAACCTGGGCAACTTTTTGATTCCACCTCAAACACACCACTGGATGGGAAATCATGCGCTCCAAATCCATATTCTGTGCCATGGACTGCTCATTTAAAAAGAGAAAGAATGCTGCAGCTCAATCTTAGTGAAGCAGATAGATATAAAATAGGCATGATGGCATCTGTAGAATAGGAACAACAAATTGTAATTTCAGACAGGTGCTTGATCAAGGAAATTCAGCCTGCTGTAGAGATATAATAATTTGCATATACATGAAGAGTGATAGTACAGAATCACGCTGATCAAGTGATCAACGTTTTCAGAAAGGCTGATGTTCCGATTTCTGAACGATTATCCTTGAACCTTTTTTTTTCCTAAGACAAAACAGCGTTCATTAATCTTTAACTCCCCATCCCCAATGCCCCGTACTCCATCACTGAGCAGTGAACATACACATTTTACCCGCAGAATTCATTATTATCCTATTATTTTTTAATGAAAGCTTTTTAAAACCATTTTTAATAGCAAAAACAGAAAAATTGTTCAACAATCGAAATCATGCTAATCAGGCATTGAAAACAGGAGCTATGGACCTCGTCCTCACATAATGAAGCATGAAACATCATTTACCGCAACAATAGCACTATTCAAATCTTTAGGAATACACATTGAAGCAATATTCGCAGCCATAGCAATATTCAAACCTTAAGCAATACACATTGAAGCAATATTCATACAATACAGGAAAGGGAACGGAACGTGATCGGAACCTTCGATTCCGGAGTGGAAAACGCCGAAGCCGAGCCAGTAGAAGTAATCGTTCGCGGGCGTGAGGTCGTAGACGTTGAGCACCACAGGCGACGCCGCGCCCTTGTTCCGGTTGCCCATCCCCTCCTCTTCCTGCTCCTCGCCGGCGAAGAGCCAAGCCCCACCCCACGAGCCTCCCTGGAGATCTCACGGCCCGCCCACCATGAATGGGTGGAGCTCGGGCTTGCCGGAGCGCGGGTTCGTGCGGGCGGGCAGGACGACGCCGCGTCGGGAAGGAGACCGACCTCTCTGTTCGATCTGGTTAAATATGGAATGACACTGGTTTTCTTTTTCTCAGTGCATCAGTAACCGTTTGTTTTGACCTGTGGCGCGCTTTCGTTACGCTGTCGCTACGTGGTGAGATTAATCGGGACTCTGTTCACGCCGGGGCTGGGCCGCTGACCCAGCCTGACCGTAACCCCTTTTTTGGGTTGGGCTGTTATTTGCAATAAATGGGCCTGGGCCGGATTCACGTGCCCAGTTTCGTGGCGCTTACGAAATTTCCGCACGTTAATATGGTGCCCAATGGGCCATCATCAGTCGAAAGCCTGGTGACCGCTTGCCGTGATTCCAACCAACTCTCCCAGTCACCCAAGCCGATACCACATCATGGCGGCGGCGGCGGCAACTGGGGCAGGGGCGATGGCGGCGGTGCTAGCCCCCGGATCCGCGCGCTCCGGCACGTTCCGCAGCGCTCAGGTCTGCCGTCATCACCACCTCCCCACCCTGAGATGCCGCCGCGCTCGACCCCTCACCGCGGCCGCGGCGGCTGGCTCGTCTTCGTCACCGGTCTTCCACGGAGAGTGCTTCGTCGTGGGGGAGAACATCGACACCGACCAGATAATCCCTGCTGAGCACCTCACCCTGGTGCCGTCCAAGCCTGACGAGTACCGCAAGCTCGGCTCCTTCGCCTTCTCCGGCCTCCCGTCCGCGGCCTACCCGACGCCGTTCGTCGCCCCCGGAGAGGAGTCCTCACGCTATGCCGTCATCGTCGGCGGACCGAACTTTGGCTGCGGCTCCTCCCGCGAGCACGCGCCCGTGGCCCTCGGAGCCGCCGGCGCGCGCGCCGTCGTGGCGGAGAGCTACGCGCGCATCTTCTTCCGCAACTCCGTGGCTACCGGCGAGGTCTATCCTCTGGAGCTCGCTGAAGCTGGAGCCTGGAAGGAATGCAACACCGGAGATATTGTCACCGTAGACATTGGTAACTCCGTCATGATTAACCACACCTCCGGCAAGGAGTACAAGCTGAAACCTATTGGTGATGCTGGGCCAGTCATTGAGGCTGGTGGTATCTTTGCATATGCCCGGAAGACTGGAATGATTGCATCGAAAGCCACTGCGTGAAGGAAAGGTGAGATAAGTTGTGAAGAAGTGAAGTTCAGGTTTGCCGTTATCCTGCTATATGCTCGAATCTGAAATTAAAAGTATAATGGTTGGATGGCCAGCATTTCTGTAATCCCTGGCGGTGCCTCTTGTTTTCCTTTGATCATACACTTATCAGTGACCTGCTATGCTGAAATTATTGTTTTTGATAGGCTTGGTAGTTTTAGCTTATATTTTCAGCTCTGGTGTATTGCAGATTACTATAGGAGGTACGAAATCCTACTAACTAGATGATTCCCCGGCACGTTGCCACGGGAATTTATGAATGGTTTGAGGAAATGACCTTTTAAACTGGAAGAAAGTAGAAGATTGGCTCGTAGTAATGATATTGAAAGAAGAATGGTAGCTTCTAACAAACTCTTCACTATGATATAGGACAGTTCATGAATTTTGCATTTCACTTGCAATAGACTCTATTATTGGGCAGGCTAATGCTATTAGACAGGGAAAGTGGAAAGATGCAATAAAATATGAACCTATCTCCGACAGCATCAATGGACAAATAGGAAATGTTGCCCTAATGCGGATTGGTCGAGATGGGGATTTCAGCTCAAGCTTTAAAATACCTAGCCTAAAATTGAGTTATTGGGTAGAGAAAAAAACAGCAGTTAAACAGAGCCTGATCCATTTGCATTAACCAAAATTGACACAGAAATGTTGCCCTAATGCAGATTGGTCGAGATGGGGATTTCAGCTCAAGCGTTAAAATACCTAGCCTAAAATTGAGTTATTGGTTAGAGAAAAAAATAGTAGCTAAACAGAGCCTGATTCATCTGCATTTACCAAAATTGACACAGGGCCAGATATGCAGATAAACTATCAATACTGATAAAAAAGCAAATCTTCTTGAACATATGATCTACGCCTCAGCATATAAAAATAACATGGCTGAAAACCTAAGTAATCAAGCAGCTTGTGATTCAAATATTTCAAATAGAAAAGTTAGAAAGGGGTCCTTGATGAAATACCTTGATGTTGAAGCACAACCATCTCAGTTTCTGCTTATGAAGAAATCACTGCCAAGCGATTCATATGCAGATCTTTCTGATATTTGAATCAATCTGATATGCCGTTTTATGCTATTGTTTTCACCACAATACACCTATTTAATGAAAGTATCAGAATCAGACATAAAGCAATCTATTTATGACTTAGGCTTAGATGTGATGTTCCAAGATGAACATAATTGTTACCTGTAAGGTGAAGTAATTTGCTAGTTCATGGTGTTGATAAAAAAAAATAGTGATGGTAAAAATTTAATTATTTTGTTTCCCGATGTAAACCTCTCAAAGATGATACTGTACAAATTGAACATAAATGACCAACAGGGTGCGAGCTAAGACAACAAACCAGAAGGAATACCAACAGGAAAGTGATTCGAGGGAAGAAGGAAGATGGGATCTACTGCGATATCTCCTAAATCCACCATTGTTAGTAGCGGTAATGTAGAATAAATGCTAGAGTTTTTTTTTTATCATATTGAAGACAATTACATAATTTACAAAAACATATTACAGCCAAGACCAATAATTATATGTATGCATGTTAAAAATGACATGAAAATAAAACGCAAACAGGGCAATTTTAATTTCTATTAGAACATACATGCATATGAAAATAATGGAGGATAGTTTATAGTAAAACAAAACAAACTTAGAAGGTGTTTGGTTGGACTGATTTTCTCCGTAAATAGATTACAGTGGCATCTAATAATGTTCATTTACATTTGGTTGAGCTAAGGTGCAATCCGTTCACGGTGCTATCCATTTCCACCCTTCACATTCTCATTCCCATTGGTATACCAGCGGGAATCATTTACGCCTGCGCCGCACGTCAGCACCCGTCGTCCCCTGCTCTGATCGTCGATCCCCTCCCTGCTCTCCGGTGCTCCCTTCCCGAAGCCCCGTTGTCTTTGCTCTCTTGCTCTTGGTGCTCTAGGAGTCACCACGCCCCTTCGAGTAATCTCTCTCTCTCTCTCTCTCTCAATCTTGCCATCTCGTACCTGGAGACTCCATAGGAGTGCCCCTGAGCCGACAAACAGGGGGGCGGCGGCTGATTCCGGCAAGAGGCGCGGCGGGAGCAGTGATCTGGTGGCACCGACGCCCCGCGGTGATAGGAAACTGGACCTGTGGCGACCAACGTGGGGAGGCGGCAGCAAGCACAGAGGATGGGCGGCTAGATCCGGACGAGTGTGAGGCGGAGCCAGACGGGCAGCTCAAATCCGACGGAGTTGCGTCCCTGAGTGCGGCCAAGACAATGCTGCGGCGCGGGACTGCCTAAGGCGGAGCAGCTCTGGAGAAGACGAGCACAAGCATGGCTCCTGGTCCATATGCCGCTCTGGTTTTGCTTCTTCCTGTGCCTTCTCGCTCTAGCACAGTTAGCGGTAAGCAATTACATTACCAGTGACAAACAAACAAAAAGAGCAATTGAGTGATCCCACCGGTAATGACTCGGTGATTCATGAACGTTGCTGTTCTCGTTGCCTAAAGTGCAACCAAACACCTCCTTAAAGGAAACAACTGACAAACCCAGAATGCAGGTAACGTGCACAATCTCCTTCATAGTTCACCATCACTTCCTCTCATTTCTTCCATCTAACCTGCAAGCAATCACACAAATTTCGACTCATCATATGATAAGCAAATGGAACAGCATGTAAAAGCATTACCTGAACTTTTTCCTCTGTGCTGATTGTATAGCACATCTTCATCCGTCTGAATTATCATCTTCATTGTCAGAATATCACATAACTTTTCAATCACCTAGTAACACATTGTGAAAACTATGAGGGGATAAAAACTTCATGTTACCAGTTGCCATATGGTCAAGCATACCATCAGTTTCCAAGAGACCATCATCATCTGATCCTTCAAGAGAGTCACTCTCAGCATCGCTGTCACTCATATCATTCCCATACTATTCACTAGAAAGAAATAATTAAGGAAAGAACAAAGAACTCCATGGAAGTAATTCTGAAGAACAGAAATCACTGCGCCACAAAGATAAGTAATGTCAATGCAGCAGAGGATACGGGATAAAGTATCCAGCGAGGTGAACACTCCTTGGCCCAATCAGAAAATTTTTCACCTTTCTGAGGAGCAATGCAGATCGAGACTGACCAGTGCGAGCAGTCCACTTGTTCCATATGCGTGGCGTCTACTACCTAGCTGTTCATCATCGAGGACGTGGGGTTGGGGAGGAGAGGGCGGTGGCAGGTAAGCAGAAGCGACGGAGGCGGCGTCACGCTGCTGGTCCGGGTCATAGGCGCGGGGGTGACACCCCAGATATGGGCGCGCTTCGCTAGGAGGGGTTGGGCAGAAGGGGGCGGTGCAGGTAAGTGACGAGGAGGGGAGGCGAGGGAGAAGCGACAGAGGTGGCGGTGGGCTGCTGGTTTGGGTCACGGACGCGGGGAAGGAGGAGGCTTGGCAGGTCGAGGTAGGAGTGGGGTGGCACGGCGCCGGCTCGAGCCGGCACATCTGCGATGGCGGTGGGAGCGGCCGAGCGGGGGAGCTGGGGAGGCGGTGAAGCGGTCAGGAGAGGAGCCGGCGGGCGGTGGGAAGAAGGGATAATTTTTTTTTATCGCGTTAGGAGGGGATCAGGCAGGTAAAAATCAATGGCCAAAATTTGAGTATACGATAATGATCCGACGGCTGCTATTTTGAAGTGACGTGGCTTGCTAAAGATCAAGATTAGACTCTTAGTGGGGGATGGTTATATAAGTATTATAGATGCGCTAAAAAGGAATATAATAAGGCAGTAGTTCTGGGGCATGAAAAGTATCTCTAGTTACTGCACTTTTATGGACTTTATTCTCAGATGTAGGGGGGAATCAGAAAATTATATCATAAGGTTTGTTCAGACGAAATGGGTTCGATCCCCATGAAGTATAGTGTAGGAAATTGCACGAGCATTTTAGGCAAACACTGTTCTTTGAATATCTTATAGATTCTTTGGCACTATAATTTAAAATAAATGTTAGTTGTTTTTGGCACTAGTGACTGTAACACTTAATGTGAAAGTAATGCAAGCTGGGGTTCAATTTCTTGGATACAACATTCTCCTTCTGAGCGCATACATTGTTTCAACACATAGCTAGAAACTAGATAATGTCACTTACGGGGGTGAGTCATCTTTTAACTCAATTACATCTGCCACTGATAGTTGTGCTAGATTGGTTGTCATGGTAGCAGACTAGCAGCCCAGAATGAGTATAGGTTCCAGAGATATATTTTGTCTCTGTTCAGTGTTTGTTTTTTCAGTTTCTTATTCCTTTCTGCATAGATATATGTCTTGCCCTGACAAACCATAATTGAACCTACCTTCATTCAAAATAACTGTGAATATGTTTCAGCCAAATTTGACCCAAAAAAAGTACAGGATCTTAGATGAAATTGCAAGTTTCCTTTGAAGTAGATCTCTCAGCTGGTGAATCAAACAAACTAAGGAAAAGTTCTCCAATCCGTGTATCATTGAAAAAGAGACAATTAGCACACTAACGTTGGATGGATATTGAGGTGTTTTGGCTCAGATGCAGCAGATGCAGGTTTGGCTGCCCTTTTGGTTTCATCCAGAGGAAGATGTGTTACAAAGCAGAAGTGGCCACAATTTCCTGATCCCTTTTGTCACTGGGAGTCGTTATCTTCTTGTCAGGGAATGAGCAGGAGCACTGCTCTTCCATTTAAGAAAAAGAAAAAATAAGTTCAAGGGTACATGATAACAAAGGTTACAAAGCTTACAGGCACACCCATTAACAAACTCAACACCTGGAACACACCTGTCCTGAGCTAAAAACTTCTGAACCTGCCATCCAAATGTTCTAAAGCACGTATAGATGAGTAAACTTGCAATATGTTTCTCCTGCGTTGTCTGGGATATAAAATGCTTGTATCGTCTGTTTGCATGGCCTTTATACTTGGCTGTGGAAATTATTATATTATCCTAGATATTTAAGGCCCTGGTGTGATAACTTAGTTAAATTTCATTAACTAGTATTTCATTTTAATTCCTTCATTGTTTGCGAGAGCAAAATTGTATCATTGTCAGCCTGATTGCTTTTTCCATTAATTTTGTTCTTCCTCACAATTCTGTTTGAATTTAAGATGTTTTAACATGGTGACATGTAATTTTTAGCTAACTTTCATCGGATTTCAGGTCAGTCGAGCACTCTGCAGGCAGCAAGTAAAACTGGATTTTAGGATAAAGAGTCGAAATTGCTACCATCCAGCATGTGTACCCCTACTTTCCATAGGTTGTATTGTCGTTGGTGTTTCATAAAATAAGCAAGAGCGTACCGAGCTATGATGAATGCTCATGCGGTCGTGCCATGTTCAGTTTACAGTTGTAACCGTTCATGTGCCTTTTCTGTTCCAATAACAGTTTTGATGTCAACTTCTGTTTACTCCTTAATTAAATGATGATTTCTTTGTGCTTTTGATTTGCTGTGTTTGGTGGCTGAAGGCCTTATGTTGTTTTAGAGAATCTGCCATAATCGAAGAAAAATGTGGCTTTCATTCTGGCCTGCCAGTAGTATCGACGTGCTAACCCTTATAACCGTCCGTGCAGTGTGGATTTCCCTGGCACGTACCGACTTCCCATGATGTCGGCACGGAGCGTTTCAGCGCGCTGACACCGATGACCAAACCGTGATCTTGCCGAAGGAGAGCCGTGCGTTCGCCCCGGCGACACCAACCGCGGTGCCGCCTCCTTCCTCTCCGGGCACGTAGCGCGGCCGCCGACCGACGCGTGTACCCCTGTTAGCTTCACGCAACGAGCCGAGGTCCACCCGCATGCCGCATCCGACGAGCGGTGCGCGGAGCCGGTTGACAACGGCGCCGGAGTCAGACTGATTTTGCGGTCGTGCCCAGGACGGGTCAGTATAGTTCCAGGAGGAACTCGCGCTCCAGCGGCCTGAAAACGACTGCCCCGCCCCGCGCTGCCGCATCGCTCACCGCCATGTGAAGTTGCGGCGTACTAGCACTCATCAGCCGCTGACCTGCGCGGCTCCTTTCTGCGGCCGTGAGCGCCGCGGCGGCGCGACGAGGAGCGCATTCAGCTTGCTCGTTACAGCAAACTCGTTTTCAATGGTCTCGCGTGGATAAAACCTTTCGTTTCCGTCACCGCCGCCCACTCTACCGTGATCACATCAGAGCCCGCGACAACTGCAAGGTGAAACCGGCTTCAAGGCCTCATCATCAGTGTGTTTCAGGGTGTAAGGAGTTGACCGCCGCGCCGTCGGCTGCCATCAATGGGCTCGCCGTCGACGGAAAACGATTGATCGACGCGTGCTGACTCGCTCCATATACTCTCGCGAGCTCACCGGTCGTTGTTCGCCCCTACCTGCTGGAGACTTTGGAGCAGCGGAGCGGCTGACTTTTTCGGGAGAGGGAATTGATGGATGGATGGATGGATGGCCCCTTGTTTTGTTTTGCGTCATGTGTCAACGACGTTGACGGGGACGCTGATCCTGGCATGGAAACTTGATGCACCAACCCAGTGCTGGACCGACGCGTGGTTCAAGAAGCAGAAGCAGCACATCTGCATAACTTGACGAATTCTGAACTCCACGTACAATGCATTCGACGAGATGAACCGGGATGAGATTTCTCAAACTCCGATCGAGACCTGAGTACCTCACCTTTGCGCTGTAGATGAGCAAATAATCAAACAAGCGGTAGGATGCCCCGTAAAACATGTGAACCCATACACTTTCGGCTCGCGGTTACTGACGAAACAACGACAGGACGGCTACTACGAGTTCGTGATCCTGCAGCTCGACAAAACTGCCAACCAACCAACAACGCGAACATGGTTTCGTCCACGTCAAAAGCGACGCGACTGCAGACGAGTTTAAGTCAAAGCATCACAAGTCAGCACAGCACTGTTGTACCGTGGACAGGTGGGGTCGTCGGCCGTTTTTTACGCTCCGACTAGACAGACGGACGGACGGACAGGGCGACCGCGTCCACGATCATCAGCTCTCCCCCCCTGTACCAAAAGTCAGCCACTAGAACCGTTCGTAAGAATGCAGTTAATTGCGCGGGACAAAACAAAAGGGATTTGGGCAAGAACCGAGTCCCGATCGATCCATCCATCATCGGTGGTCATCCTGCGTCGCCATCCTCAATCTGCCAACCGTGTAGGAGCACGCGGATTGTCCAGCAAGATTTCTGACCTTTTTCCCCCAGGCTGCACACAGAAAGAGGGGCCTTGGAGGATAAGGAAAACTTGGAATGCAGACCAGCATTGATTGTGAGTTTGCGGTTACGAACCGTTCCGCTTGTTACTTTTGATCAGGCATTGACCTTGGCGATCCGATCTAGCCCGTGAGACCTCGCTTTCCTCTCGCAGCATGGGCTTGCAGCTGCAGTCTGCAGATTGCCTCCGAAACCCAGCAGAAACGGAAAAGGATAGGAGTATTTGACTATTCTTTTTCGTATCAGAAGTTCAGAACTGGAGCTTAGAATCGTGAATCTTATGGCCGCACACGATGAATCGACCACAGTGTTCATTTTACTTTGAATCAACTGCTCCAGGAATTCCGTGGAAGTTCAGAGCTCTGACCGCATTCCCGCCCTTTTTGTCCGCTGCTCTAAAAGTTCAGTGCCAGCATTGCCAGTACATTTGTTTGGTTAAAATGGCTTGTCAAAAGGCTGTATGAATTCGGCTTGCTACCCTACTTGCTGCTCTGCTGTGGTATGGCCCTTTAACCAACTGCCAACTACTCGCAGAACAGCGACAGCGCCATCCTTGGTGCTGCGGCCCTGGAGATGGACCGGACAATGTCGTCGCCGCCACGTCGTAGCTCTGTTCCTGTAGGCCACGGCCGATAATACCAGCTTGACCAGCTGACCTCGGGACGCCAAAACTTCGTCGCACATTGACGGCGCCCGTGCTTTTCTGAATCCGGGTAAGTTTTTGCGGCCCTTTTCTCAGGTCTCGTCAGGAAAGGCAGTAGTAGGACTTTTGCTGCTGGACTAGGGCGTATCTTTGCATACTGGACGTGCTAGTTACTCGTACGCTCTATTTTCGCATATTCTTCAAGAAGCAGAGCATCTATACAGCTTTAATTTGTTTGCGGAATGCACTTTTGCTCCTTTTTTACTACGGGGTCGACCACTGTTTGGTTGTACCCCATGTTAGTAAGAGACAAATTGCAGTTTTAAAATGTATTGTAGGACTGAATTATTTCCCCCAAAAACAAACAGTCTAGCTTTGACATAGTGTAATTCTGGGAGGATAGTTGGCACGATCACATTTAAGTGCAATTGACAGTCACTACTAAAAAGCTTATCCTTTTGTTTATTTCATATCATGAATTGACATTGCGTGAATCCGGAACTCCCTATTTTATTTATGAGAAAAATAAGATAGATATCCAATATTACCGCAACAACGGTCTGGTTCTGACAATAGCTTCATTTCTGATGACCTAAATTCATCAGGATCGATGAGACCTATACAAACAGAAGAGAATTATCTCCGTTGAATGCACTACTCCTAGATTGTTGAAAATCAATCATCTACTCCTACCTTTTTTGAGCAGCTGGCTGGATGCGAGGTGTTGATTTGGTACTAAGAATCAGGGCTATTTGTTCATATGCTTGACTCTCCT
>BCLH01001013.1:21115-49497 GCA_001602315.1 Zoysia pacifica | reverse complement strand
TCAGGCGCGGACGCCAATGCCATGTACACGCATGTTCTCCTACTCGACGGGCCACGCGTTTTCTAGTTAACATCTAGGAGTACTAATAACATTATCTTCTCTGTCTCTCAATCTTTAAACTGTGGCATGCTGCTGTGCCGCATTTTGCAATTAGCAAATGGATATGACTTGTTGCCGCCTTTAGACGTCTGTTTTTTTCCGCGGAGCCTATCTGAAACACAGTAATTATCATGAACATCCCGCGCGTTTGCTCTCTTCCTGTTTTTAATCGTAGTACAAGAACGAAACTGAGATGCTCCGGTCTTCTAGTAACTGGATTACTTTACCAGCGGTCTAGTCCCCATACGCGATTGAGCTATCACGAGCCCAGAAGCAAGCGCGGCTACATTCACTAGGAACAGACTGAGACGTGCTTGGGACACGTACGCACGGTAAAAAAAAAAAAAGTACATCAGCCAAAGAAGAGCTCACGACTGTCACTGCCTTACCATGCTTGAACACAGCGTCCACATCACCCTGTCACAATTCCTCCTGGGTAGTAACGAGCGGATATGCTTTGCTGAAAGGCCCTGTGCCAATCCCCGTTTCTCCCAGTGTTTCAGGAAAGAACGCTGTACTTGTCACGCTGTCAGGTTTGGGCGCGATTACAAAAGTGCGCCATTGCTTTGAACGCATGCATCTATCGCTTCCCATTCGCTATCTTCTTGGGCGTTCAAGACGATGCAGGAATCCGAGTTCTTAAGGACTCTTGACGGACGCCTGATATCTCAATCTGAACACTGAAGTTATCATTTAGACGGACGCCTTATGGTACACGACACCATTACGCTGGTGCCAGATCACAGTATCACACCGGCCGCTCAGCTTATTATCGGCTCTTAAGCTGACTTATTCAGAGGCGATTACGGAAGCAATGGCCCCCCAAAAAGCGAATTTTCGGACTGAATTCTGTTGGCCGGCGTTTGTGATTTGATCCGTTCGTGCGGTTTTACTCATGTTTTGTTCCGCTGCGGGAGACACAGGATTGCTTTGAACAGCAAGAAGACTAAAGCCCATTTTGGTAGAGCGCCCATCTCTTAATTTTTATTAGATAGAATCAAAAAAATTCTTTCAAACATTATTTTTTAAAAAAAGTGATTTTTGTCTAATTTTGTAAAGTAATTTTTTAAAATGAATTAAGAGACTGCGAGTTAAAAAAAAATAGCTTCTTCTGATTTTGTGAAGTGATTCTCTATTTTAATTCTAAAAGTTTATTTTAAAGAATCAAAATAAATCACTTTCAGCTACTAAACAAAAAATCAGCAGTAAATCCAGAGAATCAACACCTGTGAGGTCCACGGGCCCTAAAACTAAACGTTGCCAGGACACGCGCGCATGAGTCCTTAAGCATGAGCACTCAAAGAAATGAACCAGCTGAGCGCATAAATCCATGCTCCGTGATCCGGTCGCGACCGTCTCACACGTTCACGCAACTGTTGGCGATGGGAGCTTATAGTGTATAGAATTGGCATGTTTAACGTCCCAGATTTATAAAAGATACGAGAGATCACGGGGGAACCAATCTGATTTGAGTATTGGTCGGATTGAAATGCAGGCGGTTATCTTTTCTGGCAACTTGTTTCAAGAATGTCTTTTGACTGGTTCACACCAGAGAGTGAGACAATAGCAGTTCGAATGCAGCTGGAATCACTAAAGTTTCTAAACAATATGTAAATGCCGGAACAGGGCTGTACTAAATACTTACTTTACTAACAGAACTACTGGCATTATCTTACACTCAAAAGCTTAATCCGACGCATCATGCGGGTCATGTGATTCTTCTGTTTGACGAAGGAATCACCGTTCGGCATTTGACAAAGAAATGTCACTACCTAAAATGCTGAATGAAATACCGTGGTCATGTTATGTTTGACAACTACATTGGAATTATTGTACCAAGTATGCACCGTTTTGCTGATTACCGAAGACTTGTTCAAGCTGATTGCTTGGTAGCATCATAATGGTAAGACGGCAAGCCATCCAATCATTGCTAATAACAGTGTTAGAAATTGAACAGTAAAGTTGCTTGGCAAACCATCCAAATACTTGACAACAGCAATCAGATGCAAGCGTGTTTGCATTGTTCAGTCAAGGCTTCTCATATTGAGATATTGTTCGGGAAGAAAAAGGGACTTCTCATATACAAGGCAAGTAAATTACCATGAAGTGAGCATGAAGGAAAGTATCCAAGATCCTCAAGCATATTCACATTATCTTGTTCCATATAGATTCTATAGATAACACAAGGCTACAAGCTGACAAACTAGAATATCAGCTTATATCCATTACTTCCAAAATCTCAAAATGCATACGAAGATTGCAAGGTCTTCCATCAAAATACATCTTTTCAGATGGCACCAGTCTCCCTTCACACCTTTGAGCCTCATCTCGAAGCAGTTGCAGCATTAGTTCTTTCTCTTTCCGGATCCATAAGCGGTCAGGATCAGACCACTGCCTCGGAGTACCATGAAGGACAAAGCGGAGGTTATTATTAGTTCGCAACACATAATTGGCTATCTTCTTGACTATTCCATGGTCAGTAATGTATGCTCCAGCACAATTGAGGCCAACATCTACATAATGGTATTCAGAAATACTTGACAAAACATCAGTGGCTGTAGGAGGAACCAATGGATTATGGGTCCAATGAGATGTACTTGGTCCTCGAATGTCAACCGAGTTATTCATTAATTCTGATGCCCAATAAGAAAGTTCTGTCACAAGCTGGTTAAGAACAACTCCACCCTTACTGAATCCAAGGATAACAGTCGAAGGAGGCCAAGAGGATGACAATGATTCTGTGGAATGCTGATTATCAGTCATGTCCTTCGTTGAGCACCCCGATATCTTTTTTTGAATCTGTGAACCAAAAGTAGGCCAGCAGATAATTCTGTAACTAACGAAAGTTAAGATATAGTGCATGCATTGTAAGGCCAGTCAGCAGGTTTCTAACTACCAAAATGGAAACGTATTGATTTGTTATAAAGCAACACTCTATAAATCAAAGTGCAGAGGACTTTTGACCTCAATTCCTGTATTGGGTAATTAATAGGTAATGTAACCACAATATTCACTTCAAATGGACTACAAATGCGTCTTGATTTGCATCAGCAATAGGAGATATTGAGAGAGAATTACAGTAGTTAAAGGAACCGCAAAGTAAAATGGGCATAATGTATCGTTTCAATAAACCTTTACAGAGGAATGAACAAAATCACCGTACCTCACCGATGCCATGCGCTAAGAGGCTGGCTACGCCAGCCGCGGCCGGGAAGCCACTGGGCTCATACCCCTTGGGGTCGCCAGCGGCGTCCACGGACGGAACAAGCTCCCTGTACACCGCAAATGACCCGGAGAAGCGCGCCGCGTCGATCACCCATGCGTTGGTTTCCCCGGAGAGCTTCCCAGCGAGCACGCCGGCGAGGTGGACGGCGTCCGAGAGCCGCTCGATCGTCGGATCACCAGTGCCGCGGACGCGGTCGCCCGTGAACAGGATAGCGTTGGCGCGCGGAACCTGCTACCACAGAATCTAAGCTCTGCGGGCCAAGTGACTGAAGAGGGACGAAAGGGAAAAAACCAAAGGCGAGCAGCGCAGAGGGTGGCAGCCTTACGGCGAGCGTTTTGGTCGGCGATAGGATGAGCGAGGCCGCAACGCGGGACAGGGGCCCGCCGCGGGAGAGAGGAACGTGGACGACGCCGGTCCACCGGTCCATGCCGGCGGCGAGGTAGCCGGAGTTGGAGGGAGAAGGTGGGCAGCAAGAGCAAAAGACCTTGTTGCCCATGTACTTCTACCGTCTTCTGATGCACGTTTGCGCCTTTCTTTCTGGGCCTTGGTGATCACGGGCTCCATGCAGATATTCGATTCCAGCCTTCTAGTTACAAAACTTGGGCCGTTGCGCCCAAGCCATGTTCTAGGCCACGGCCACGGCCACGTTTGCCTCTGTACGATTCTGAGTAGACCGCATCGCATCCACCGAGGCCAATACTCGCTGCTAGTATCAGAGGGGACTGGATTAGTTCCATTGGCAAATGAGCCTTTTTCTTCTTTTAAAATGTCCATTGGCAAATGATCTTTTTGGTTACCGGACGACAGGGCATTTTTCCAGATTCCAGCGATGCATGGCTTTCTTCTAGAGCAGAGCAAGAGCAGGGTCCGCGCAAAGCGGTTCATTCAAAGCTTACGTAGGGAGCATCCGATGACCTCATGATACACTGCTCTAGCAGCTGACAAAGCAAACAAGGCAGTAAACATCTTTGGTAAATGATTAAAAATAGCGGTTCTGCCATTCGTTTTTTTTATCTTTGCTTTTCCTTCCGCACTTTCCATACTGTGCCCAGCTCATGTGAAAGGACAAGGGTCCGTGTTCACCAACAAAATCTATGTGCCGCAGCTTACATCAGTTCTTTGCTAGTGCCATGACGTTGAAGTTCATCGAGTTAGGGTTCTCTGCGATTCTGGCTTTGATGACTTTCGCAGCATCCTGAAAACATATTTTAGATTATCAACAGAAAGTGGGCAGAAAATATGTTCAGATCACACATGACAGCCAAACCCAAAAAAACACAGAAATGTAAATCCAAATAAACGACCATAACTACTTGATACTTCAAATGACACAGGCATGACAAGAAAATGATTGATGTTTCATCAAGAATATACACTATAGAAAGCATATAATCTAGAATTACGAACTTTTAATTTGCAGAACCTGACCAACGTGGGAAATATTGGCATGATCCATTTATTACATAGTAAGAAAAGAAAACATAAAGCAAGCAGAACACAAAGAAATATTTGCACCTGCAACAGTGTATCAGGTGATGAAGGGCCATGAGATACGGGTTGTGATTTTCCTCCATCAAGCTCATAAAGTTCACCTGGTGCATGTAAGAAAGATTTTGCAAGCTTATCAACAGACAGATTGGTGCTACTACAATAATAAGCATTCAAGAAGGGACCGTAAAGCACCGACCATCAACACAGGAGAAACATACAAAGTGCTCAATGACATCAACAATGGCCTGCAAAGTAAAGCAATAGAAGTAAGATGACAAAATACGAGGAATAAAAGCATTCAAGGAGGAATAGAGGCCTAGCACATTTACATATGAATCCCGCGGTTGCAATTGTTGCAATGAGCTTTTACAGTGTACTTCTTAAAAATGAAAAAGTAGCACTTCGATGTCACAGATCACAGATAAACTTGTCATTCGAAAGAACACAAGTTGCCAGTTATGGTTATTCTAGAATGGGAGTTGAAATTGGATTAAAAATGGAGGTCAGTAACTCAGCTTGATACAAATTTACAAGGCTAACTGATTCTGGACACAAGTAAATAATGTTTAATGCACCATTGGAATAATTTATATACTCCCTCCATCCTCAAACAAGTGGTGTTCTGGTGTTCAAAGTGAGAAATTTGCTGCGATAGTAAAAGACGTGCAGGTCCCTACTGAAAGCTTCTGGTCTGTAGCCTACGGTGCTTCTGATGCTATTACTCCTAGGCTACTGCCGCTACATCTTTCTTTTTTTTATTCAGCATGGAGTGGATTAGGACGTCGCCCAGGCAAAATGAGTGGTCTGTCGGTCCCTCAATGATCTTACAAATACAGCACACACTTAGCCGACCTCTGACCGACCTCTGAAACTCAAGATAAACAGTGTGCAATGGGGAAGCAGAGACAAACACACGCAAACTGACCGAATGAATTGCCTGTCTTCTTGCTTCTCTTTTACCAGAGTAAAGCCTCTGGGTTTTATACACACGCTGTACGTGCAGCAATAATTTTCTATAACTAACAACTACTCTATCGTACAGCACTGTACACCTTTTTGACTTCAGCGTCCACAGCCACACTGTACACATCGCCTGTCACACGTCGCCGCCTGCGCTGCTACAGTGGAGTCCCGTCGAGCCGTCTCGTCGCCTTAGGAACTGCCGAAAGAGTAAAACCGGAGCAGCAGAGACAATCTCCCCCTAACCATGCTGCTCCTCAGCCACCTTGATCAAGCCGACCTGAGACCGAGCCTCCAGGAATCAAACACGCCCAAGTGACTTGGTAAGAGTGTCCGCGAGTTGCCGACCAGTTTCGACGAACTCGAGGACGATCCACCCTCTCTCGACGCAGTCACGGATGAAGTGATACCTCACGTCAATGTGCTTGCTGCAGTCGTAAAGGACGGGGTTCTTGCATAGGGCGATGGCGGACTTGTTGTTCACCATCAGGGTCGGTGCTTGCGGCTGCTCTCCTGAGAGCTCGCACAGCAGCCGATGGAGCCACACATCTTGACATGCAGCTGTCGCCGCAGCGATGTACTCCGCCTCGCACGTCGAGAGAGCGCCACCACTCGCTGCTTCTGAGCCTGCCAACTGATGGGGTTGTGCCCCAGGTAGAACACTACGCCGGTTGTGCTCTTCCGGTCGTCGATGTCGCCGCTCATATTACTGTCGCTGAACCCGGTCAGCTTCAGTGAATCTCCGCCAGTCCTGCGGTACTGGACTCCATAGCCTTGCGTCCCTGCAATGTAACGTAGGATCCTCTTGACAATGGCGAGGTGATCCTCCCTCAGATCTTGCATGAAACGGCTCACGAACCCCACGGCGAACGCAATGTCTGGCCGTGTGTTCACCAGGTAGCGTAGCTCACGGACGATGCTTCGGTACCAGAACGCATCAACGGTCAGCGCTGTGCTCCTTTTCGACAGCTTCAGCCGATCCTCCATCGGCGTCTGTGCTGCCTTGCACTCCGAGAGGTCTGCCCTCTTCCAAAGCTTCGTCGCGTAGGCGGACTGGGAGAGCTTGATGACTCCTCTCTCCTGCATCACCTTGACGCCCAAGTAGTAGAATAGCAACCCCAGGTCGCTCATCCTGAATAGAGACGTCATCTGCTGCTTGAACGTCTCGATGTCCTCCTTCTCGGCGCCGGTGATGATAAGTCGTCGACGTAGACTCCGACGATCAACATGCTTCCTCTGAAGCGTCGTGTGTAGAGCGCATGCTCATTTACACACCTGACGAAGCTAAGCTTATTTAAGCTTGCGTCTAGCTTGGCGTTCCACGCTCGTGGAGTCTGTCGAAGCCTGTACAGCGCCTTCCGCAGCCGAAGCACCTTGTGCTCTTCACCCTTCTCAACGAAGCCCCGTGGTTGTTCTACGAACACCTCCTCGGCTAGCTCTCCGTTGACAAATGCTGACTTCACGTCCATGTGATGAATCTGCCAGCCTTTCTCTGTCGCCAATGCCAGCATGAGTCGAACCGACTCCATCCGCGCAACTAGCACGAATACCTCGTCGAAGTCCACTCATTCTCGCTGCATGTACCCCTTGGCAACCAGCCTCGCTTTGTGCTTCACCAGCTTCTCATTGGCATCACACTTCACCTTTAAGACTCACTTGAGCCCGATCGGTCGACAACGGGTCGGCGGATCCACTAGCTCCTAAGTGCGGTTCTTTTCAATTGAACGCATCTCCTCTGCCATGGTCTTCTGCCAGCATGGGTCGCGTTCGACATTTGCGAACGTGCTTGGTTCTTCAGCAGTCACCGTTAGCAGTTGCTGCACGCTGCGTTCCACCTGAGTCCCTGTCCTCGTGTTAAGGGTCAGTGATCAAATCATTGATCGACCGATCCTTCAGCGGCCCTTCGTCCTGCGCCGCATCAAGGTCGGGAGAGCGGTCGGGAGGTAACAACACGAATCTTGGTCTCATTGTCGATCTCTCCGACCAAGAAAACCCTGAGCTTCCTGTACTGGCGACGTCTGAATCGCGCTGCCGACCCTCAAACCTCGACCCTCCACACTGACCTCGGCCCTCGGGCCTCGAGTCACGCTGGAGTCCTCCTCCCTTCCTTGTATCGCGCCGACTGCCGCTGCGCCAATCGCCCGACCTCTGGCCGCGCCGACCCGCGGACCTAGAGCCGCTCTGTCCAGTCGGATCCGAGTCCTCCTGACTTGCTGATCTCGGGCTCCGTCGACCTCCAGTCCCGGCATCGCGCCTATCCTTAGTCGCAGCTGAGTCGCGCCGACCGTCCGACCTTTGGCCGCGCTGACTGCCCGACCTCTGGCCGCGCCGACCCGCGGACCTAAAGCCGCTCTGCTCAGCCGGATCCGAGTCCTCCTGACCTGCTGATCCTGGGCTTCGCCGACCTCTAGTCTCGGCATCGCGCCGACCCGCCGGTTGCTTCCTGCGCCGATTCCTGGAGTCCGGGCCTTGCTTCGCCAACTTTAAGTCGCGCGGTGCGGCTGATCCAAAATTGCGCCGACCCCGACCGTCCGAGCCCTCTGGCTCTGCCGACCCCGGTTCGCGCCGATCTCAGGCATCGCCGCGCTCAACTGCCCCTGAAGCTGAGCCCACCTTCTCTATCTCCGAGGAGTGCTCGAAGGAGAAGGAGCTTCGTGAGCCTGCCTCTCCTTCATCGGCACTAGTCTCCGACCAGTTCCAATTTGCCGCCTCGTTGAAGACGACATCTCGAGAGATATGCACCCTCTTACCGTCAGGGTCATATAGTCGATACGGCTTACTCTCGGCTTCGTAGCCAAGAAACACCATCTTGATGCTCCTATCCTCCAGCTTGCCGAGGTGTGGCTTCACCGTCTTCACGTGCGCCACGCAACCGAATGTCCTGAGGAAGGACACGTCTGGCTTTCTCCCGTGCCAAGCCTCGAAGGGAGTCTTCCCGGCTACAGCTTTAGTCGACGAGCTGTTGAGGATGAACACCGCCGTGCTCACTGCCTCACCTAAAACACCGCCGGCATATCCTTAGCCTTCAACATGCTCCTGGCCATGCCGACGATGGTCTGGTTCCACCTTTCCACGACACTATTCTACTGCGGCGAGTATGGTGCCGTGAGGTGCCGCTCCACGCCCTTCTCGGCGCAATACCGACCAAACTCCACCGAGGTGAACTCTTCACCCCGGTCGGTCCCCAGCACGCGCAGTTTTCGACCTGTCTCGGTCTCAACCCGCGTCTGGAACTCTACGATGGCTCTGAAAGCCTCGTCTTTGGTGGTGAGCAGTCATAACCACATGTACTGACTATAATCATCCACCAGTAAAAAGAAGTAGCGCCGACCCCCATGCATCGACGGGGTGATTGGCCCACACATATCGTCGTGCACGAGATCCAGAAGACCCTCGGCACGGTACGTCGCCTTGCATGAAAACGACTGTCTCCGCTGCTTTCCGGCGAGGCAACTGTCGCACAGCTCTCTGACATGCTCTATCGTGGAAAGGCCTCGCACCATATCGTGCCGACCTAGCCTTGCCAGCGCATCAAAGCTGATGTGGCCAAACCGCCCATGCCACAGCCACGCATCGTCGCCAAGCCTCGTCGTCAGGCACACCGACTGTGTCACCTGGAGCTTGGTGGTGTAGAGACGGTTCCTCCCGCGGTTCACCTTCAGCAGCAACCGCCGCTCTCGGTCTCTCACACGGAGGACCCCGTCTTCGAGCAATACCTGGCACCCTCGCTCGTCCAGCTGTCCGAGGCTCACAATGTTGGTCTTTAGACGTGGGATGAAGTAGACTTCGATCAACGCGCAGTGCTCGCCACTCTGACCCCTGAACACCATCGTGCCTTGTCCCTCAATCTTCACCACTTAGCCGTCCCCAAACTTGACCGACCCCGATACGGCGGAGTCAAACTCTGTGAAGACCGCCTTGTTGCCCGTCATGTGGCTGCTGGCCCTTGAATCGAGGTACCAGACGTCCTCGACGACGTCTTTCGCCCTTCCCAGGTGAACATGAGCCTAGACCTCATCCAACTCAACTTCCCGATGCTCTCCGTCCTCTAGGACGTACCCAAGAGCACAAAGCTGCGACAGCAGCAAAAGCAAATCTTGCTCGCCCCCTTCCGCCAGATGGGCCTTCTCCTTCCGCTCTCGGCCCTGACGGGCGCGTCCCTGACTCCCGCGGTCACGGCGCTTAGGCGCACGGCAATCACGTGCCCAGTGCCCATTCTTGCCACAGTTGTGGCACTCGTCGTTTTTTTGCAGAGGTGGACGACCAGAGGTGGACGAGCTGCCCGCCTGCTCTTTGCAGCGCGCTCTCTATTCTTCCTCCGTCAGCAGCAGCCTGCTGCTGGTACTTACCGGTGTTGCTGCCGCTGCGCGGTCTTCGACCGCCTTCAACCTCCCGGTCACGTCCTCTAGCGTGAGTTCCGAGAGGTCGAGCAGAGTCTCAATCGAGAGAGCAACCTGCTCGTACTTCGCCGGCACAACCCGCAGGTACTTCTCGATAACCCGCTGCTTAGCGATCTCGTCACCGAGTGCCGCTAGCTCCGCCACCAGCGAGGTGAGTCGCAGTGCGAAATCCTCCACGGACTCGCCATTACGGAACGTGATGTTCTCGTACTCCTTCCGGAGCAGCTGCGCCTTTCGCCTTCTTCGCTCGGTCCGAGCCTACGCGCATCGATGCGAGCTTCTCCCACGCCTCCGCCGCTGTCTTGGCTCTCCCCAAAATGGAGATGAGATCTGGCATCACCGCGTGGAGAATCGCCTCCAGCGCCAGCTTGTCCTCCGTGTCGTCGTCGGTCTCGGACTCAACGACGACCCACAAGCCACGCACCTGGAGCATCACCTTTATCAACACCGCCCAGTCGGAGTAGTTCATGCATGTAACCATAGGGTGGTGGCGCCGCCGAACTTTCTTACAGTCTTGTGGACGACGACCGTGCACAACCTGGAGCGGTCCCTTCTGCCGCGCCGCTCTGCGCAGCCACGGCACTCAGGAGAGCGCTCAAGCGTCCGCACCAGTGAACCCACTGGAGAAGTCTTCGGCGTGCCTGCCATCGCTGCTGGTGCTCAACGTAGGCTCTGATATCACTTGTCAGTCCCTCAATGATCTTGCACCCACCTAACTGACTCCTGGCCGACCCCTGAAACTCACTCTCGATCTCTGAAGATTGAAGATGAACAGTAAGTAACAGGGAAACAGAGACAAACACACGCGAACTGGCCGAGTGAATTGCCTGTCTTCTTGCTTCTCTTTTACTAGAGGAAAGCCTCCGGGTTTTATACACATGCTGCAAGTGCAGTAATAATTTTCTACAACTACCAACTACTCTATTGTACAGCACTGTACACCTTTTTGACTTCGGCGTCCACGGCCACATTACGCACGTCGCCTGTCACGCGTCGCTGCCTGCGCTGCTACAGTGGAGTCCCGTCGCGTCGCCTTGAAAACTGCCGAAGGAGTAAAACCGGAGCAGCAGGGTTGTTGTGTCCAACATAGTCAACTTGAGTGGCTGTGGGGCCTAGCAAAGGAAAAACGCCACTCTTTTTGTGGACGTGTTTCAAACTCCAAAGCGTCACTTTTACAAGGGCAGAGGGAGTATCAAAACAAACTACTTAACGGTGCTTACATCAGTGTCACCAGCTGACGCAGCAACAGAATGAGCATCCTCCATCTCATCGTCCTCCTCAAGATAGGCAGCACGCTGAGAATAGCAGGAATTTCGTAAATGAAGATAGAGATAACACTTAGTATAAGAAAGTGAATTTACATATTGTTAATAATAACCTGGACTGGATCCATATCAGCTGTTTTCCTAAAGAACTTATGAAAATAGGACTCTTCAACTGCAATAACAGTATCAAGTAAGTCTTCGATAAGGTCAAAGCTCAACAGAATTCAGAATTCAATCTGCACTGTGAAAGTCACTTTTTCAGATAATAAAATCAAAAAAGATTACAACGTTAGAGAAAAACAAGTGAGTGCATTGAATAAAATATTGGGACAAGTGTCACACACTCACTCAAGAAGTGTGTTCATGTAAAAATGAATAGAGTGAGAAAGCCTTTTCAGGACATGAATTTCCTTGCACATTTGAGGAATGATAAACGAGAAAGATAAGTAGAACAGGGAGTTGAATGAACAATCACTAATGATTATCTTCTATACAAGCTGGTTGCTCAATAATGACCACGCTAACTCTGATGCTGCATTTACTCCATAATCTCAATTTCATAAGAGTTTGCAAGTTCTAGTCAGAGAAGTAAAAATGTGTTGGCACACACCAATCGAAGTAATTATACTCCAGAGTCTAACATCATATAATAGTAACTATTGGTAAATAGATCTGAGTAAGCCAACTAAATCGGTCATGGTGACTCAACTGATTTAGGCCATGTTTATTTCAGCTTATCAGCTGGCTTTTCCAGCTAAAAAAGCTGAAAAGTCAGAAGATGAAACAAACGGGGTTCTGAAAAGCTTACTTTTGAAAAGCTAAAAAGCAAGCTTCTGATGAAATGAACTAAAAGCTGAAAAGCACATTCTGAGCTGTTTTTCTGGCTTTTGGTGTGCTGAGAAGCTAAAAATATATTAAAAAAAACAATATTCAAATTTCATCAACCTGCTTTTTCAACTAGCCACCAGCCAGCTTTTCTAAAAGCACAAAAACAAAAGCCCAAACAAACAGGCCCTTAGTAAACCACAACAGCACTTTTGGGCAAATAGCAAACTTATGTGATACATTCACTTATTTCTATCTGCTAAATTTCTGTGTACAAGGGTCATGGCGCCTCAAATGCAATCTGTAGAGTATATAAAAATGAGCATCCAAAATTCAAAAATTACCTAGCTTGATCTGAGATGTGGCATTCCCAACTGCATGGATAACACCAACAGTTCCACAAGCATTTCCAACAGTCTGTTTTGTGAAGTATACCTTCTTGCTCAGATCCTGCATCATAAAGTTGAGGATTAAATGAAGAACTGATTTGTAGAGTGCATGTTGATGCATTCCGTAATAAAATTTGAGCTGCATGATGAAAGTGTAACAATCATTTCTGACCATTTTAAATTTGGGTAATCACAAAATATATCTCAGCAGCTAATATGTTTTTGCAATTCAGTACCTATAACAAACTACCATGATCATATCTGTCTTTTTGTGTGTGTGTGTGTGTGGGTGGGTGTGGAGAGGGGGAGGGGTTGAATGCCTGAGTCTAGTAGGAATTCCTTAGATACATCATCCACCGTCACATAGTACTGCAGTTGATTCAACAAGTAAAATTTCATGCAACAGAATCATAATCCAGTCTGGATAAAAGCAATTATGCAAATAAGCAACTCAAACAAATTCATTAACGTGTGGTAACACACACAACACTATGTTACTGTTTTCCAAAACTCTAGGTATCCTGACAGCACCAAGTTCAGTGCAAGGTCCATTTTGGAGAATTTACATATTCAGTTTCGGAATAAATTTTAGACCCTACTTCAGCAAACTACAAAGTGGACGACGCATTCTGTCTGACACACCACGTGCACGGGGCAGCAAAAACAGAACAGGGCGACGCAACCGTACCTTGCCTCCTGCTGAGGCAGAAGCGCCAGATTCCTCTATCTCCTCCTCGTCCTGATCACCGGAAAGCACCAAAACCAGTCAATAAATACCAGGGATCACACAACCCAAAGCGAAGCGAAGCGGATCACTAGTGACAGCACAGAAATTAAAGGGCCTGCTTACCACGGAAGTGAGAGGGTACAGGAAGAGGACCGCAAGCACGGGCTGGGTCACCATGGCGAGCAGCTCGTCGTCGAGGCCGTAGACGTCGCAGAACTGCGCAGACCTCTCGGGAACTCCCAGTCCCCATATGAACTGCAGCAAGCAAAGTTGGCGCCACCGATGAGCGAGAGCGTCAGCCAAAAGGCAGCAGGAGGTAGCGCAGCCCTAGCGCCAAGCAGCAGGCCGAGAGCTTACCTGGTTCATGACGTCCGGGTTGGCCTCGAGCGGGACCCAACGCTTCCCCATCTTCGCAGCGCGCGGCGGAGGACGAGGCGAGCAGGGTGGCGAGAGATCGGGGAAGGAAAGCGAAGATGCGGCGGGGCGAGGGCGAGGGCGAGAATGAGTTGAAGTTGACACGTGTTGGTTTTTTTTTTTTCAGGGGGTTGCGTACGCTGTACGTCATGTGGGCTATGCGGGCATGGACGAGAACCAAGCCGACCAGGAGCCCATGGCCATGGGTCGGTCGGTGTCGAGTTGGCCCAGTTGACTCTGAAGCTGAGCCCAAGGACTCCGTAGCGAAATCCTCCTCGCAGAAATCATTTGAACGGTATAAACACCTCACTTTAGTCCTAAAAAAACTCGTTTTACGTTAAGAGTATGACTCTCAAAAAAGATCTATGTATTACTTTACACATGGAATAAATAAATGATGACATGGCCATGCTTAGAGCTAGCTGAGGTGTCCTCGTTGGGGTGCTTTAAGAACAGGCAAACGCCTAAATATAGAAGGGGGAAATTGCAAAAAAGAAGGTCCTGTTTTGAGCTTAATTCTGAAATCAGTTCACTGTTACGAACTTTGCAAAATTGATCCACTTTTTCGAAAATGAGCTCACAGGCAGTATTGTTCCGTTATAAGGATTTAACGATGTTAAATAATATGTAAATAGACCGATATGCCCCTTTGTAAAATCAATCCTATTTGTATAAAACATGGTAACTTTCGTTTTAGTAATTACAAATTCAACAAATTTTTATTTTTTTGGGGCAATTGCAAAAAAAAATCCTGTTTTGAGCTTTATTTCTAAAATCAGTTCACTTTTCTGAACTTTGCAAAATCGATCCATTTTCGAGCTCACCGTTAGGTCATGTTTTGTCCACCGTCAGTTGTGAAAGATTTTTGAGAAAAAAAAAAAGAAAAGATAATATGATAGACAATAGCATCCCTCCCTCCCTCAAAATCCAGTCAAAGGCCACTGGACGGACGCCATTCCTCTTCCTCTCTACCGTCAGTTGCGAAAGATTTTTAAGAAAAAAAAAAGAAAAGATAATAAGATAGACAATAGCATCCCTCCCTCCCCCAAAATCCAGTCGAAGGCCACTGGACGGACGCCATTCCTCTTCCTCTCTCGTTTTTCTCCCAAAAACTGACCCTAAAGACTGCGACGTGGCCGACGAGCTACAGCGCGAGGCAAGCGGTTGCAACTGGGCCAGAACACACGCGTGCGAGGCAGGGCGCGCNGCGCGCGCACAGCCAGGGCTAGGCGCGGCGGGAGCGAGGCTACACGGACAGAGGTGAAATTTTTCTCTTTTTCAATTCAATTTCTTCTAAATTTTGCATTGTAATGTAGTAAATTGCATTTTGATTTGTGTTACAGATTTGAATAGCTAAAAAAATGGATAAAAACGTATTTGATTCAAGTTTCGGAGCCTTCAAGACGATCCTGAGTATGCAGGACTTGCTCGTAGCATTCTTCTTCAACAGCCAGTGCAGAGGACATGTCTACCTCGGCCCCATGATTGATGGCCTTCTTGGCCATTTTTATCGCCAGCGGACCCTGAAAAAGAGAAAGCACTAGCCTAATAAGATCTAAAAGTAACTTAACCATTACATGTAGGAACTGTACGTTCTTGAAATTATTATGGCAATAATGTTAATCTCATATACAGGATTTGTTCAGAAGCCTCTTACTTTCTGATTTATCTCCCGTGATAGATCAAGAGCTTTTTGATAAGCTTCGCCAGCAGGAACACAGTAGTTTACTACTACTGCCATGGAACATACATGTCAAAATGATCCTCCCAAAACTTATAGACGTGTTTTCTAAGAAAAAAGAATCATTACAGCGTGATAAAAGAAAGGGGAAAAAGATTAAAGTTACCCATAGTTACAACCTCTACTGCATCAAATCTACGCCCGGTAAAAATTAGTTCCTTGGCTCTGGACCTTCCGACAATCCTAGGAAGGCGCTGTGTTCCCCCGGCTCTGAGTGTTGCAGCAAATGGATGCTACAAGATAATGAAGCATATCATTTCAAATAGGACATCCAAGATAATTATACTGTACTATGCCACTCAAGTTCAATGAGCAACACAACAGCCTCCTTATTTCAATACGAAATAGAACTGAGGTTGAAATTTTCAGATAGCAAAGCCCTTGCATTAGGGCAATTTTCTGATGAGAATAGGTATTACTTGCAGGCTGTTAAATTCCTAAAGCTAGCACAAATACACTATTAATTGAGGCAACTATTAACAGAAGTATCACAAAGTACACCACAATTACCCAGGAATAACAGCAAGGCCAGTCTCTGGCAAGCTGAATTTTGCATCCTTTCCTGGTAACATTTTCAAATATGATTAACAAAATGAACAAAACAGGTTCACCTATGAAGGTGGAATTTCTTCAACTGCAGAGAAAAAAAGTACCACATATGCGAAGATCACACAAAAGGGCCAATTCTAACCCGCCACCAAAAGCAACTCCTTCAACAACAGCGATTGTAGGAATGGGCAGTGCCTGATAAGTTGCAAAGTGTAAAAGTCCAAAAATTAATCCAACACACACGAGGAAACTTTATGTAACTAAAGATCTGTAGAAGAACAACTGAAAATGCACATAACATGAACCATGAACTGAATGGTTTTATCAATTTTTTCCCCTCACTACGCTATGCTTCTCTGTACTAAAATCTGAGTGTGACAGTATATTAAAAAAATACAATTCCGTGACGCAACAAACCTCAAATGATGAAAATGTTGATATTAAGGAATTAACGAATTCCCGAGCTTCTGTAGGGCCCATTGACCTCCTTTTCTGTCAATAGTTAATACATCATGACCACCATTGATGTTTAAATTATGAAAAGCACAAAAAAACAAATGTGATTACATTGTTGCTTCCATCATTTTTCTTACAATGGCTATGTGTATTTGAATCGAAATCTGGAATCAAGGTCAAACATATGAAACTGGCTGGCAACTGTTTAGCAACACAAACAACTTCAGAAAGCAAGATGGGAATCAAAGCACAAAATACCTAAGGAAATTATGTTTATGTAATGTACATTTATGCTTGGTTTTCAGACTTTAAAGTTCGTCAAGACTATCATCAACCTGATAGAAGACAAGCCTGCCCCATCACTAGCTCTTGGCTCTACTCGTATTCTCAAGGCATCAGTACAGTATGAAAACATTGTCCCTTTTTTAAGAAGTAATATTTTCTGAACACAATATTTTGTGTATCAACTATTCTATATGGTGCCACAAACTCAGACAGCTACAGTTCCACAATTATTTTCTCAGAATAACCCCCCCAATTTTGTTTTCCTAAAGCATACCAAGGGCAAGTGTACATCCACCAATTTTCACTGCACAATCCTATCAAGTATTAGCGCATCAGCAAACCTGAAATTTGGCGTTAATAAGAAATGTTACGCTGCTTAATGCAATCAAGTAGATCACAAAACGTGACACTGTTGTTTAAGGCACATGGTATGAATATTAGCAAAAACTAAATAACAGCAACCAAATAAATGAATAGTAGTCACTGAAAGATACTTCGTGTCAGCAAAAATCACTACGAATCCTAATAATGAACAATCGAACCAGCTGAACATGAACACCATTGATGAGGTCAGTACCTTAAGGTCAGCGGGCGCACAGAAAATCTTGGGCACAGAGCTCGCCACCAAGACGCCGTTCGCGGTCGCATCGACCTCCACCTCCTCTATCGCGGTACGAAGCCCCTGAAGCATCTCCTTTCCGATGGCGTTCTTGGCCTCCGGCCGGTCTAGCCTCAGATCCACGATCCCTGTCACCAACTTAACATGTCGGAAACATAGTCCCCAAAGAGGCGAAATTTTCTCGAGACGGCAATGTGAGGGTCCGCACGGACGAACCAGAGTCAGGCGCCGAGAGCTTCTGCAAGCGGACGGGCCCCGTATGGGCGAGGATTTCAAAGGTGCGAACGAAGAGCACGCCGTACGGGGAGGGCAGGGCGGTGGTCCCCGGCGCCTGGCGACCGGAGAGGCGGCCGGAGACGGCCAGCAGGCCCCGGAGACAGCGCATGCGGGCTAGCTGGAGACGAGAGTGGAGCGGCACGTGAGAGCCGGGGGAGTGGGACTGGGACTGGGGAGCTGATGAGTGATGAGCTGACGACGCGGGCTGAAATGTTGAAGGATGAGCTAGGTGCTGCGGGCTGCATGGGCCTATTATAGGCCGACCAACTCCAGTATTGGAGGCCCATGCAGCCCATTCTGTCTACGCCGAACAAGTAGGTTAAAAACGATAGTTCGGCTTCTTTCCTTTACCGATTCCACACAAAGTAGGAGACGCTTAAAAAATATTAAGTCATTTTTTTTGTTCTAGGTACCAACCTCAAATGACGATAATGTAGACTTAAGAAATTAGCATACTTTTATTAGCATATTCTTGAAGTTCCGAAAAGCCCATGAGCCTCTTTTCCCCTCTTTTGAGCTAGAGCTTTTGATGTTTTAGAAAAGTTGACCGTTGACTAAGTTAAAAAGCTAGTTGATAGAATAGTGATGGTTGGTTTTTACAATATATAATTGACTTCTCTGTACATCAAAAACTAAAAAAGCAGTTTTAGGTGAGTTTTTCAGCTTTTAATTTATTTTTTCAGAAACTAGCTTTTCAGCGTTTCAAAAGCCACGTTTTAAAACCTTGTTTATTTCAGTTTTTCAGGTTTCAGCTTTTTAATTAGAAAAGTCAACCTAAAAAGGTGAAACAAACAGGGCTTAAAAATAGTATTGCTCTGAGATGTGACTGGCTCTAGATGATTTCAAGAGTCATTATGCAGTGATTGTGAATATTTTATTTCCTGAACCGTTCAAAATGTCAATTTCACGAGACAGCAGCAAAGAGGCAAACATTACTGTATCAATTATGATCGTCAACAAATTGGGTGAGAAATCACTGTCATCACCGGGAGCCGGTAGGCCCCCAGGTGCGCTGTGGGCAACTATTATCTTTTAGCTGCACTCTGATGTTTTTATTTTTAACTATTGAATTCGACAGTATCTCGAACTTGAACATGAGTGTCAGCATGACACCAAATTCACGCATCAATTTCGCTCGTTGACCTTTTGCAACTAGTACTAGTAGTACTCTGTAATCAAACCTAAAATCCAGTAATCTGGAATTCGCACATGCACCTAAACTACTCCTATGTCGCTTGTCTTCTACTCAAATCGAAACCATCAGTTCGAGTCCCAAACTCATCTTACCAAGCCGTAACAAGTCCAGACCTTGAGATGGCGCCTGCGCAGAAAACCCCACGCTTTGCCGTCGCGTCGGCCTCAATACTCTCGATCGCGACCCGCAACCACCTCATCGGTCGTCACATCCCAATTGATGGTGTTCTTGACCTCCGGCCGCTCAGGGCTCAGCACCACGATCCGTAATCCGGGCCACGGGTCACATTATAATCTAAAGGAGGAATTTAGAACTGCTCTTCACGAAAACTCGTAGTAGATGGAACTGAGACAGTGGTGCATGTGGCGGGGTCATGCACCGGATTCAGGTGCCGACTGCCGAGAGATTCCGAGGGCGGACGGGCTCCGGCTGGGCTACGATATGGATGGCGCGGGCGAAGAGGAAGTAGCGGGCGGTCGTGGATGTGGAGGTCGCTCGAGCGTGGCGGCCAGCACGTTGGACGGACAGGGTCACAGGGCGTGGAGGCCCCGCTTGCTGCGCATTGCGTTTGCGTACTTTAGTGGACACTTAAGCGAGGTGATTTTGGTGTGAGGAGTGGTAGAGCGATGTGCTGCCTGCTGCCTGTGACAGCTTTCTGGTTGGAGTTCGTGGCTGCATACATCTAACAAAGACAAGTGGGAGAATGGAGACAAAGATGTAAGTGCAGCTGTCTTAGCAAAACATCAACTATCTGAGCTAGATAGAGTTCATGGAAGGAAATTACTGTAGTAAAACTATCAAGGCATCCACAATGGTGGCGAGCCTCGGCAAACGTCTAAGCCAGATCGCAGTGCCAGGCTGCCCGCTGACATGGTGAGCCACGCTGAACCAAAGTTAAGTGACACCGTCAATCTGACTTGGACGTCGGAGGAACCGCTTCCAGCTTTTCGATGGACCGCTGGAGAATTACGGGTTAAAAGTCCTTGAACAAGTGAGAACCGGTAAAACATACAGAGATTCCGGGACAACAAGATATTCAGCATCCAGTAAAGATGATGATGTGTCGATGTTGATAGTTACAAGACCTGCAGACCAAGTTACCATGACGTCCAAGAGTTGAAATTGTCATCTCGTCTTCTAGACTGAGCCCTCTCGAAAGGAAGAGTAAATCAGGGAACAAGAGTTAACCAGTGAACAAATTCCCTGAGGCGGAGGAAATATCTATGTCAATCACTCAATCTTTCACTTGATTGATTATGTCGCGCACTTGCGCTCGCTAATAATTTTCCTGTACACGCATTCAGAATTTGAGATCGAAAAACAAAAACGAAAATGAGATAATCTTTCCCCGCTCGCACCCGCAACTAAACGAAAGAATTTTTCTTTCTTCTGCAAAATTTACACGACGGCCCGGTCAAGTGGTCACGACGATGGGCTCGCGAGGGCGCAGTTGCCGTACGCCACGTTCCGGCCGACGTCCGCCGGCGCGGCGGGATCGACGCCGAGCTCGCGCGCCCGGTTCACGTACACCTTCTTGACGTTCCCCCTCTGCTGCTGCAGCAGCCGGATGACGCTGCGGCGAGCGTCGTGCCGGAACGGGCGCCCCGTCCCGGTGAACCCGTCGATGAGGTGCAGGTACGCCTCCAGGTCGTGCCGGCACGCTGGCCCCGCGTCAGGGCGGAGGCACGGGGAGTTCTTGCTGTCGATGCGGAGCTCGGCGCCCACGTGCTCGTACTGCTCCTTCTTGAGCGGCAGCCGCGGCGCCACCCCGGGCACCTTGGTGACCATGTCGCCGGCGTTCACGATGCGCAGGACGTTGACCTTGCCGCTCTTGTTGAGCTTGTCCACGAACGCGCTGTTGCCCACCTTGGGCCCGCCGAAGGAGACCACGGCGACGGGCGGCGCGTCGGGGATCGACGTCGCGACCTCGTCCGCGACGAGGAGCGCCAGGGCGGAGCCGAGGCTGTGGCCGACGACCGTGATGCTGAGCTCCTCGCCCTTGTACTTCTCCATAAGGCGCCGGACCTCGTCCATCACCTCGGCCGACAGGCTCTTCACCTTCTCCCCGGCCGTCTTGTACAGGCTGAGGAACCCCCGCGCCACCTTGGGCTCCTCCGCTCCCGTCTCCGGCCCGTCGCTGCAATCGCCGTCGAGGGGCACGAGCGAGGCGCGGAGGTTCTCGGCCCACTCGAGGCAGGTGGCCGTGCCGCGCAGCACGATGGCGATGTCGCGGCGGCCCATGCGCGCGACCTCCCGCTCCGACTCGCATACGGCGACGTACCCGATCCAGTTGGACTGCTGCGTGAGCCACTCGGGCGTGTTGGGGCGCTTGGCCCACGGCGGCATGGAGAGCGCGGAGGTGGCGAAGAGGCTGCGCGTGGGGCGGTACGAGCGGTCGGGGAGCATGAGCCCGCGGTGCCGCGCGGACGCCGTCGGCAGCGAGTGGAAAGCCTGGTACGCCGCCTGCACGAAGTCGCCGTAGCGGAGGAGCTCGCGGCGGAGGTCGGAGTCGAGCGGGTCGAGGAGACCCGCCCACCCGCCTTCCCCGTGGAGGCTCCGCCATCGCGGCGCGATGGTGCACCTCGGCGACGCGCGCGGGGAGTCGGCGGACAGCAGCTGCTGCATGTGCATGAGGCTGCGCGGGGACATGTGCTCGTCGGCCGCGGTGCGCGCCCGCATCCCCGGCATGGGCACGAAGAAGGAGAGGTTCAGCGCGTTGAGCAGGCCGTGCCGGACGCTGAGCGGTTCCTGGTCCCCGTCCTGCTCCTGCTCCTGCTTGTTCTGCGCGGCGTGGCTGGCGGGCCTCGGCACCTGCGGCGGCTTCCCGAGTACCCGGTCAAGGTTGGCGATGTGCGCCCTGGCACCACCATCCGAAGACGAACTGGACCCCGCCGCCGGGGGGCTGGTCGAGCGGAGCGCCGGCCCCGGCGCGCCGGTGGCCGGGTTGAGCGGCGATTGCTCCCGGTGGCGCGGCTGCACGGTGGGGGAGGCGTGGCGCGGCGCGACGTGCACGGGCGCGGACACCGCGGCGGCTATTGTCATTTGCTCGGGCGAGAGCTCTCTCGCTCCGTGGTAGGAAGTCAATCGCACAAGCAGATGTCCCTCGTCTCGATCTAGCTAGCTGTCGAAAACGTGCTGTGACCAGTGCGCGCCGTGCGGTTTTATAGCGGGGGCAGAGGAGGAGAGCGGTGGTTGCCAGTTGCCGCTTCGCCGTCGCGATTCCATGGCCCCGAGGCAGGCGACAAAGTCGCGACTGGCCCACGCGCCCTGCCTGCTCGGCAGGGAAGGGAAGCCGACTACTACTAGTCGACGCACGTAACAGCGTCGCCGGCCGATACGCGAGCTCTTGCCTGTCTTCTCCGCGCGCGTTGGCGTGGCGACGCGGTGCGTTGGAGACTTGGCTGCTGCCGCACGCCTTGACTCGGCGGCGGTCCGGCCTGTCAATTCCTCCGTCGTAGGCGTACGTACGAGGGGGTCGTCGAGGGGCGCGTGTCCACACGGCCTTGTATGGTTTCTTGGTCGTGGTAAATGTTTAGGGCCGGCGATCATAAGCACGAGGGGGTCTGGATTCACATTATCCGGTGATCGCTGTACCGACGCTGTACGGCTCTCCGATGCAGAGTTGACCGACAAACGCCATCAGCAAATTCAACTCCAGCACCAGGATTCTAGAGTAAACAAGAACGGGATCCGATTTGTCAAGTCAAACCACCGCGTCCGTATGTATGTGCGCTGTCGTCTCGTCCCGGCCTGGGAGCCTGCTGATGCTTGCCACCTGCCCTGCGCCCCAAACCTCAGAATCTGATCATCTCATCATATGCAGCTCTCCCGTTCGGAGACATGTCGAGATAAGAAAATTGGTTTGGTCACTGAGCTCCGACCGACGTCAAGCATTTCTCGGTTCAAGAGAGGATTTGGAAACAGGAGTTGGTTGGTATGTTGAAGCGGTTCGTCTGAACGTCGGGAACGGACCGAGCGCGCTGCGCTGTCGGTGCACGTAACCTTTGAAACGCAACCGCATTTGAACAAGGAAACAAGGGAGTGCATGTCCTTTTGAATTTTGACGTTGCTGATTGGAAGACGTTTTCTAACCGAGGTCATTTTCTATTAATTTTCCTCCCTTTTTACATACAGTATATCATTTTTAAACAAAATTGTAACTATACTCCTTTTCAAGTTAGGATTAGACGGCCTCAGCTCTCAAGCCCAAACGGACCGCTTTCCATTATTTTTATGCAGAAGACAAGCGTATCAGAGCCAGTTGATGCGTGCTTTTGCGACGCCAGTGGCTGAATGGATCCGTCTAATCATGGGGTCTTAGTGGACGGGGATCACGCGCTGACGCGCTCGTATGAATAAAGTACTCCTAAGCTGTGACCTGCGAGGCTCGGTGGTGCTAATTCACGGCGTGAACAATGCAGACTTGACGTGGGGAACGTGACGTCGGAAGATCGGACCCGCTGGCGGCCCCCATAATCTAAAGGCGGGAGCTGGCCAGTGGCCACGAACGCTAACCACCACACGGGGTCGAGATGGACTTACGACACGAGAGATGGACGATCTTTATTATTGGACGGAGTTACCTGTCTGTCCTGGCTGCGTCTCCCTCCCTCCGCTGATCGACACCGCCACTAGCATAAAGTAATGGGTTTCTCGCTCGAGATCAACACTGTACTCGAGCAAATATAACTTTGCTTTTTGGCGAAGTGCAGGTAACTTTACTGGTAGTCTCAGTTAGTGCTAGTGGCATGAAGTTTTAACTTTTCTTCTGAAATACGCCGTTGACAAGCGCTCGTGGCATGAAGTTTTAATCCGTCGTTGCGTCTCACTATCTGAGGTCGGAGAGGAGCTTGGCATTAGCACAACAGTGCTACAGTAGTACTCCGTAGTGTACTGAATTTTCATCAGAGAAGGAAAAGAAAGAAAAAAAAAACCTGCACTCGTTGCATCGTGGTCCCTAGTTCATTGATCTCGATACGACTCCGGCCGCTGGTGACTTGTTTCGCCCGTTCTGTTTGTCTTCTTCCGGCAGGAGATGGGCGAGGAATATTTCGGTGACGCGGGACAGCCACGGTTTGCGGATCATGCTGTGTTTCGCCCGTGCAAAAACCTGCGCCACCGTCGTGTTCCGCGTGCTGAAATCGCAGCTTGGCTCGGGTACCGCTGCTTGCTTGGGGTGGACCAATAGCTCCGTGCATTTTCCGGCGAGTCTTGTGGGGGCGCCCGCGGGTCGTGCACACCCACTACAGTCTACACGCCTTTCCGTAAAGGCACTCGCGGAGGAAAGCGCCACGTTGTTTTGGTGAGGGCCTCTTCCCGCTGCGCGATTATCTCCAATGCACGTGTTTTGCCTTGGTTCTGGAGTGACCACAGAGCCGCGCGGAACGGCAGAACAGCACCTATCGATGTCACCACGTAAAGAAAGAGATTCTCTAGGAGATGCAGGAGAAAGAGACCCGGATTTATCGACTGTACAGCTGTACTAATTTTGAATTGAATTGATGGAAGATGAACGCAACCATATGGTGCTTCTACAGGGTCATGGAGGAGTCGAGAAAACTATGGGTTTTATTCGTTCTTGTTGCCCCCGACCGCTGAATATCGATTCTGTTGCGAACCTTTTCTTGATGCCAATATGGCATACAGGAGGACATCCAAAGATAGTAGTGGTGACGGGTCATGGTCGAACGGTCGTCTACGTTGCATGATAGACGAACCGCATATTGGAGCAGGAAATGGCGCATCACATCCACAGTGATCTTTTGTGCTGTGCGAGACCACAATGGAAATGTCATCGGCACAATGATTGCACATGAAAAAAATCATCCAACTAGAAAAAGAGATGGCTGTTGCCGCACAGAGGAACGAATTTTAATAATATCTTCCTACGAATATGGTGTTGAATTTTACAATAGTTGCTCACAAATGCAAAAGCATGGTTTAAAAACAGTTAGGCTGTATAAAATATACTCCGTAGAAAAGAACGAAATGAACAGAAGATATTTGGTCCTCAGCTGAGTGTGGATCTGAACACTGAATCCACCCAGCAACATTCTTAGTACATACTATTTGTAACTCTAATCATCTGCCCGATAAAAAGATGCTATCAGAAACGGTGTCGTAACGAAAATGTATGTCTGCAGAAACTGTAGTCACATCGCGTCTACACATGGAACGAAAGAAATCAGGCAATCTTAGGACGAGCAGCAAGATGTCTTCTGGTTGACAGGCTGCCCACGAATCTGGACTGTCGGTGGCCTTGCATTTGCTGCAGCGGGTTGGCTGGCCATCCTGAGAACAGCACAAGTACAATAAGTGGATTTTCCTAATTTCCAGCTGTGTCAACATAATAAAAGAGCATTCAAACATAATAGTGTTAGCTGTACCTATCCTTGATGGATGCCGCCATAGCCATGAAAGCTTGCTCAACATTGGTGGCGTTTTTGGCACTCGTCTCCATGAATGGGATGCCAATCTCATCAGCAAATGCCTGCATGGTAATTTTCAGGATCCTAGGAAAGCGATGATAGTGAAGCTGCTGACACAGGCAAAATATATGCACCAAACTTGGAGAACTGAAAATTCACCTTTGCTGTCTCAGTTGCAACAACTTTGTTGGCAGTCAGGTCGCTCTTGTTTCCAACAAGGAGCTTGTTCACATTGTCGCTTGCATAACGGTCAATTTCATTTAACCACTGCTTTACATTGTTGAAGCTTTCTTGGTCTGTCACGTCATATACAATCTGCAAGCCAACATTAACAGAAATCGTATTATAATTGGCCAAGATGGTTGACAAAATTTCAGAAGACTAGTTAAACTGTTCAACTTACAATAATTCCATGAGCTCCACGGTAGTAGCTGCTAGTGATTGTCCTGAAACGTTCTTGCCCAGCAGTATCCCACTGCAGCAATGGAAAAAAAATTACTAAGATGAATAATTATCCACTACTTCTATAAAACTGAAACCATATCCTCCAGGTGATTCTATGATTCTGTATATTTTCTATAACTTGATTTCAGATTCACATTACTGGATCGCAATGTTTTAAATAAAATTCTCGTAAGACTGTGTACATGTGAAACAAAATGTGAATAAAATTATTCTCCAACTCTATCATGTCATAACTTGACAAACCATAACATCCTATAATGACTCCGTATAATGATGACATAACTAGACACAGTACATCCCTACTAATGTGCTCATGGTAGTTGACAGAGACTATTAAAGAATTATGTGTAGTCGAACAGAGGTCTTAGTAAATAGAAAAGGCTAGTTGCATTTCCAGCTAGACTGCATTGGTTTATTTTTCCAGACATTAATGTTCATTGGCAATGGCTATCATGACAAAGAGTATCCAACATTTCACCTTACAGATTATTTAGTGTAAGACAGGCCATGATCACAAATCCATCAAACTATGTAAAAAATAAAGAGCATCAATCTTACAATTTGAAGCTTGATGGTTTTTCCATCTTGCTCTACTGTTCGAATTTTCTGCAAAAGATAATTAAGAAAGCTTATTTATGTGTCAAAAAGAAACTTGGACTAAAGTAGAGTGTATGATTTTTCAGTAAATGAATTAAAAATATACTTACAAAATCTACTCCAATTGTACTGATGTAGCTATCCAGGTAGGAATCATCCTAATCACAAATATACAATAAATTAGTATACAGTCCATAAGAAATGATTTACTACAATATGCTTCAAGCATGAAGCTATACAAAAGTAACTACATTATTCCAAATTGATGAAACAGGGGGGAAATGCCTCCAGGAGGGTGTACGTACGACCAGTATCATTTAGCTGCAATTATGAGATAACCATATGTACTGCACATTTCTTCGAAATGCATTTACATGTAGCTAAACTGGCAATCCATATTTGTAGCATAGAAGCAATAACTGAGTGATTATGGGAAGCAATGCAAGTCTTACCGCAAATCTGAGAAGCAAGCATGACTTCCCAACACCAGAATCACCAATTAGCAGAAGTTTGAAAAGGTAATCGCTGAAATTGAGGAAAGAAAACTAGGGTAAGTATTCAATTACATTTAGAGGAACCATTATTGAACTGAGCCAGTGGCTGATCGAATTGGCCATCGTTTTCTTCAAAAACTAAAAATTTTCAGTAATCATTACACAAATTTGCTCTCAGCCCCATATACAATTGTTCTGCTTTCTACTTTCCAAATTCACTTATGCCATTCACCTATGACCTATCTAGCCATTACATTAAGACACAACATATTTGATCTGTAAATGACAAATAATCAGTATATTCCATGTGATCACTGATGCCATATATACTGAGGTTGGGTTCTAAGATCATCCTAGTGTTACCCAATTCCAATACAAAAAGAAATCCAGAATAAGATCAGCACATTAATATATTTCTATACAGCATATCCTAAAGTCTATTCATATAAATTCAATAGCAATACATACAGTTCCATGTTGGCCATATGATAACTACTAAATAATTGAAGAGGTCCAAATGCTTGTATATGATTCATGCTCCTAAAAGTACTGCACATTATTCAACAAATGCAGGGGCCTTTTGTACAATGTTTATACAGAAAACAATTAAAACAACATATAGAAATGTCTCACAGCCTACGAAACAAACCATATAATCTAGCACGGACAAACACATCAATCCCCAACGCAGGACGCCAAAAAAATACGAATTTGGAACACGAATCGCCGAGCCGACGCCTCCCAAACATCACCATAAAACACGAATTTGGAACACGAATCGCCGGATCCGGATGTAAATCTGATGAGACCCCACCAGCGGTAGCCTCATGAGATCCCCGTAAGATCAAACCAGCCAATACGCCTCTACCACCGGCAACCCGACCAGCGAAACATCGTGCAAATCGCAGGGACGTGGGTGGAGAACGGAGGGGATGGAGCAGGAGGATCGGGCCTTACTACTCAGGATTCATCTCGAAAATCTGGCGTGATCAGCAGCTCCGATCTTGCCCGCAGACCACGAGAGGAGGAGGTGGTTGCCCCAACGAATTGACGGATCTGGGCGGAGCGACGGCGGGGCTGGCAAGTGGTGGGAGATGCAAACGTCAGAGTTTTTCGAGGGGCCGAACCATAAATACTCGAGGGAGAGCCGCGTCCCGCTCGTCTGGGTCGTCGAGGCGGGCGAGCGGGCGGGCGCCAAATTACGGAACTGACCCTTGGCGTCGGCGGCCACGCGGTTGCTTCGGTGCGACCAAGACGGAGCTGGCGGTGATGGGCTTGGCAACGTGTTCGGTCGAGGGTGGACGGAAGAAACGTTTCAGCTGTGAGTCTCAAAATCGTCGCCAAAGGTTTGATCGTTACTGTCACCCAAAAAAAAAAAGGTTTGATCGTTACTGCAGTCGGAATCGGCCCGGCCCAAAAAAAAAGAGCCCGAGTCGGAGATAGAAGATGTTGCTAACACCCAAAAAAAAAAAAGGTTTGAT
>BCLH01001013.1:4170-14938 GCA_001602315.1 Zoysia pacifica | reverse complement strand
TGATAGGGTTCAGTTTATACCATTTGATTCCTTTTCCTCTCGAGCATTTTCACTGGATTCCAGTTGTAACATTTCGTGTTTTGAATGAATATGAGACGTTATCAAATTTGAAATTCAAGAACAGAGCTCAATAATTTTTGAAACAATTCAAGTAAATTGTGATATTTTCAAATTTGAATTCAAACTTCAAAGTCCGAGTTCAAAATTTTGAAAGAAAGGTTGTGAAAGAAATTTTCCCTCTTAAAATTTTTTGCAAAGACTTGAATTTAGGAAATTTTTCTAAAATTTTATTCCAAAGTTATGGGGCCCAAAGGAAATATTCTTTTTAACAATGATTACCTGTTTTAAATATTTTATAGAATAAAATTCTGTTTGATTTTGAACTTGATCCCAAAATAAAAGCTGTTCCAATTGAAAAGTTGTACTACCCTACAAAGTTTCGCTTTTATCAGAGCTCGGAAAGTATGGTTTTCGGATAAAAACAGAACGCAGCGCAGGATATTCAGAAAAAATCAGAAAATTGGAAAACCCTCCGGGCCCTATCTGTCAGCCTCACTGCTCATGTTTCCCCAACCTCCAGCAGACACGAAGGTGCCCTTCGCCGTGCCCCTCCTTGCTGCATGCGCGCCACGGCCCTGTCGACGTGTCCTGGCCAAGTTGAATGCGCTGAGCAGCTCTCTCTCTCTCTCTCCCGGCCGAGCCTCTTCCTCTCTCTCTCATTCTTCGTCACTGCCAACCGCCACCGTCGCCTCTCGGAGCGCCGTTGTGGAGAGCTCCAACCGAGTCGCCCCGGTCTCTTTCCCTTCATCGGAGAGCTGCGCCTCCTCCCTCTCCCGCTCTCCACCGCCTCAGCTCGGCCCCTCCCTTCCGAGTTGGCCGAATTTCCGTGTTTTCCCCAAAAAAACGAGTCGTTGGAGCAGTCCTTCATTCCCGGTGAAATTAGTTGAGCTCCGGTTAAGATGGTGTCGATTCCACCAGGTGATTCGCTGCTCTCTTCCTTGTGCACCTCTAGAAACTTTAAGTTCTGAGAATCGTTGACAATTTGCACAGGGATTTCATTTTAAACCTCGTCGGCACTCTGAACTGCAACACCCCACCGTCGAGCTCTGTTTTTCGGGCTTCTTCGACGACTTCCGCACCCGTGCCACCCTCCTGTGCACCGCCGTGAAGCTATCCGACCATGTTTCTTCGAGTTCCATCCATCCTGTCGGTGTTTCGTACACCGGCACAGTAAATTTATACAATCGGACGAGGGATCGTGCGTTTTCGGAATTGAATGGCCTAATCTACAAGCAAGACTCAAAGTTTAACCTGGTTCGGGCCGGCTCGAGACGTAATACCCTACGTCCAGGGACGAGAGATCAGTCGTATAAATCTCAAGAACACGAAAGTACAACGCGAAGGGCTCTGGACGGATCTGAGAGTCCCACGCTCGCGTGGTGGGGTGGTTTACAAATGGTGATATGTATCTTTTCTCTACGTATTGCTTTTCTCTTCTCTTCCTTGCTCCCCTCTTCTAAACCTTCTTGGGTGCCTCTTTTATAGGGCCGGACCTGAGTTGTCTTGACCGGACCATGGTTTGAGCATCTTGCCGCCAACAGAAACGGATGACCCTTTGACAGGTGGGGCCACGGTCTTCAGTAAGTCACGCTCTCTGGCGTTCGGGGTAGACGATCGGCGCCCTCCGTTTGTACCTTTGTTCACTGTGAGGGAACAGAGGTTGCTTTACTGTTCAGCTTTATTGCCTGGTGGGTTGTTTCTCCTCCAGCCGCGTAGTTGCGGAATCTTTCGGAATGCTTATCTTCTCTGCAGTACTGTACATCGTTAGGAATTTTAAATTGGCGTGATTGTTGGAGTAGTGATTGCTTCATTGCGGTCGGCGAGCGGGTCCCAACCGCTAGGGTCCCGATCGCTCGGGTCCCGACCCCTGAGGGTCGGGGCGATTGCGCCTGCCTCGGCTTCGAGCCTTGGCGAGGCTTCTCGACCGCTGCGGCCGGGCCAGCTTTGTGAAGTTTTTGGTGGGTCGTTGGAGGATCGCAGGCCGCAAGTGAGCCGTGTTGTAGAAGGTGATTCGTAGATACCTGAGGTATACTACCCCGACAGTAGCCTTCGAGCCCTGCGCCGTTTGCAACCTCTGTTGAGGCGGCGCTGGGCTGTCCGTCTTCGCAGATTGTTCTGATCCTGTGGGAGCGCGCGAGCCACGCCCGTAGGGCGTAGCCCCCGAGCCCCCGAGCGATCTGAAGGGTCGGTCGTGGGCTGAATCGTCGTGCCGACCATTACTTGTTGATGGTTGATCCTACAGGAGCACGCGAGCGCACCCGTAGGGCGTAGCCCACGAGCCCCTGAGCGATCCGAAGGGTCAATCGTGGGCTGAAGCGTCGTGCCGACCATCACTTGTTGATGGTTGATCCTACGGGCGCGCGCGAGTGCGCCCGTAGGGCATAGCCTCTGAGCGATCCGAAGGGTCGGTCGTGGATTGAAACGTCGTGTCGACCATCACTCGTTGACGATCGATCCTACGGGGGCGCGCGAGCTCGCCCGTAGGGCGTAGCCCCCGAGCGATCCGAAGGGTCGGTCATGGGCTGAAGCGTCATGGAGGCAATTCTCGACTGCAGAGGTCGGTCGGAAGCTAATTTTTCGTCATTAGCCTGCTGCCAGAAAAAATGCCTAGATTGGGCTGGTCTGGCCGGCCTCTTCTCATGATTGGCATAACGCCTAGGTTGGACCGGTCGGGCCAGTCTTCCCATAATCAGCGTCTCGGACAGCTGTCGGGGCGGTCTGAGGCTCGCCCGACCTCTCGTTCGTCCCGACCCATGAATCGGTTCACGGCGTTAGTAATAGATCGTTGGTCACGGTCTCAATGATCGGACGGCTCCGCCGCCTCCAGGTGGACGACGGATGCGGCGTCAAGGAATTGTAACCGTTGGTTGCTCTAGGCGGTTGGATCGGCCTATCGTGCGGCCAAGAATGCGCGACGGTTTGCGTCGCGCAAGTCCCATTGGAGGTGCGGTTGCCAGGCATTAACTGCGTGTTAATGCTGCGCAGCTTTCTTACCCGCTGGCGGAGGTTTCCAAAGCAGCTCGCGGACCCGCCTGTCGGTGACTGGGTGCTGAGGCTCTTCGGTGTGCCTTGGTTTGAGCGCCCGCTGCGAGCGCTTACGGACCCCCTCGTCAGTGAGTGAGGGTCAGCGCATTTTTTGGAGCTCATTGGTTCGGGTGCCCACGATCGGGGTGCGTCGAACCGGCGCATTGGCGCATATAAGAAGGGTGGTTTGCCTTCGTTCTTCGTCATTTTGGTTTCAAACAACCGCGCGTAGTGCTTCTCGTCTTCTTTGCGCTTGCTCTTGCTTTCGTCTTCATCTTCATCTTCGTGTCCACCTTGTGCGCACACACGCGCGCGCGCCGTTAGCATTCGTCTTCCTGGCCGCCCAGTGGAAAGCATCCACCATTTAGGAGAACATCCTGACCGCCTCGGTGGGGCTTGGAGTGCTTCCTCCGAGTGACACGGGGTGATGGCGTTCGGCATACCGCGAGACTATTCTGGCGCCCCGCATCAACGAGATAGTTAGCTTCATGGAGTTTCACGAGCGTGGTCTGATGATGCCGTCGTCCAACTTCTTCCGCGGCTTGCTGGAGTACTACGGTGTGCGTCTTCACCATCTCAACCCTAACGGCATCCTGCAAATTTTGGCCTACCTGGGGATCGATCCCCACTTCGACTTGTATAGGTATTTCTTCTGCATGCATCCTTAGAGGGAAGGCGGCACGGTCCGCGCTGTTGGTGGCGTGGGGATTTGCCTCCGGAACAACCGTCAGGAGTACTTTAATATATCGTTGAAGGACTCCCTGAAGGACTGGCATGGGGGGTGGTTCTATATCGAGAACACCGCCCCAGAACTGCCGGCGTTCAGTGTTGAGCCACCGGCGGTCTTGGACTCGTGGAATGCTGGGCTCAGCGAAGCGCAGGAGGTCGAGATCGAGGATCTGCTCGTCCGGATGGTCGAGTTGGACGATGGGGGCCTGATTAGGGCGCGGCTCGTCGACACCTTCGTCCGGCATCGTGTTCAACGACTCCGCCTCTGCGCCCGGCTCATGTGCGACTACGTCGGGCGGTTCGACACGATGCGGGAGATCCTCCAGTCGAAGCTGTCAAAGGACGGCATGAGGCAACACCTTTCGCGCCTCCTGAAGGGTGACACGAGCAGGGGACCGGCCCCTCTGGATGCCGAGCGTCAAGCGGATCAGCTGGTAAGTCGTTTTGCCTGCATTTGTTAGTTTGATACGTGATAAAGGTATTGGTGAGATTGGAATGCTTATCTGTGTTTTGTAGGAGAGCGTTCCTCTGTCACATGCGCCGGCGCCTGTGGTGGTGTCGGCTGAAGAAGTTGGCGTCCTGGCTGTATTGGGCACTAGATCCATGGATCAAGGGATCGGCCCAGGTACTACCGTCGCCGGACCTTCGACTGGGCCGGCGTCTCCTTTGACGCCCGTGACCACACCGACCGTCCTGGCCGCGGTGGCTGTTACCTCGGCAGTGTCGGTCGTGGTGCCAACCGCTCCGGCCGTTGTGCCGGCTGCTTCGGCTGCTCTGCCGACTGCTTCTGTCGGGTAGCTGGCCGCTCCAGAAATTTTTGTTGTCGAGTCTTCGTCGTCGCCGTCCACTGGGGATGGATGGTCGCCTCCCCCAGCCCAACGGTCTATTGCTGCATCTGTGTCGAGAAAGGTTCTTGCCGTGGGCATGGCACGGGCGACTCCGGCTGTCGCTCTGCAGATTTTGACTCTTCGAACGATGTGCCGCTCACTGAGCGCTTTTGTCGTCAAAGAGCGAGGGATGCAGAGAGTGCCGAGGGGCTGCCTGCGAAAAAAGGAAGGACAGAGGAATCTGGTTCCTCTGCTCCCCCTGACTCCGACCGTGCCCGCGGTCGCCGGGGTCAAGCAGATTTCGCCAGGCGGGAGCCTGCCCTTCTCCATCCGAGTGTCGCGTCGGTGAGTTTCGGCATTTTGATTTAATCAGATATTTTACCTGATGTTTTGAAGTGCTTGACATTTTGGTCGTACTTTGTAGTGCCCCTTCATCTCTCGCCGCACCGCAGGCCTTCGTGGTGGGGAGCGCATTCGAGGAAGGGTTGCCTGCAGCAGGATTGGCGTCGCCGACAGCGCATTCTTCACCGTCCCCGCCTCGTGTAGTGTCCGCGGCCGAGACCGCGGAGGAGTGGGGGGAAGGACAGGTGCAGATCTTGTCGAGCATCTTTTCGAAGTGGATGTCGTGGTTGACCGGCTTCTTGGGAGGTTGAGGCGGCCGCTCTGTGACACCCACGAACTCCTCATCCTGTCTACGAATCTTCTGCTTCTTGCCGCTCGACCCGCTCCCATCTCGGCGGTCGGTTCGTCGGTCGGGGCGGTCGTCTTTCTTTCGGTCGGCTTTGGACCTCTCCTTGTCCTTGGCCTATTCCCGGTTGAAGTTGGCTTGAATAGCCTCCTCTCCGGTGGCGAATGTGGTGGCGATGTCGAGAAGGGCACGTGCCGTCCGAGGGTTTTTACACCTCAGCTTGTGGATGAGCACCTTGGATGTCGTGTCGCAGGTGAAGGCGTTGATGACGTCGGCGTCGCTGATGTCGGGCAGCTCATTTCGCTAAATGTAGTCTCGGAGGGACTCATCGGGCTTCTGTTTGCAGTTTTTCAGATCCCAAGTGTTATTCGGGCGGGTATAGGTCCCCTGGAAGTTGCCGACGAAGGCATGACGAAGGTCGGCCCAGTCGTGGATGCTGTCCCTCAGAAGGTGTTCGAGCCACCCTTTGGCCGAATCAGACAGGAAGAGCAGCAGGTACTGGATGGCGAAGAGGTCGTCGGCGCCACCGGCCCAGCATACGAGGCGATAGTCCTCGAGCCAGTGGGCGGAATTCATCTCGCCAGTGTACCGGATAATGTTGGTTGGAGCGTGGAACTTGTCGGGGATGCCGGCTCTTCGAATGTGGGCCCTGAACGCTCGGGGTCTGACATCATCGGTGCTGAGGCTCTGAGCGTTGTCATAGCTGCGCAGTTGTCGACGTCGCTCGGGGGACCGGTCGCGCCCGGAGTTGGAGTAGCGGTCACTCCTGGGATGCCTCCGTGCCTCAATGGTGTGACGAGCGTCACGATGCTCCCCCAAGCGGTGGTGGATGTTGCCGACCGGATGGTCGGGGTTTCGAATCTCAGCCTGTCCGCGGCGATGGCCGCGAGCGAGGCTTCGACGATCAGCACTCGGCCGATAGGAGCTGTGTGCCTCGAAGTCCTGGCGAAGAGATAGTTCAAGTTGTTGTAGAGCACCGTTAAGGTAGACGCGGAGACGATCGTCTCTTTGAGAACGGGATTATCGGGTGTGGGAGACTCGTAAAGCACACAGGCCGTCGCCGCCAGATTCTCGTAAGGCGTATCAAAAGCAGGTGTGCCACCATCCATAATCTGCTGATAAGCAGTGCGGGCTCGGGCTCGGGCACCACCGCTCGTCTCGGTGACACCCTTACCTTTCAAATCGCACTCGGTCGCAAGTTTGCGCCGGAGTGCGTCCTCAATCACAATGAGAGCGTGATGGCGCGGAAAAAGATCGTCATGTGCTGCTTTACCGGGGGTTTCGTCCTCTGTGGCTTTGGCATGCAACATGAAGCACTCACAGGAAGGGTCGTGGCCCAACACGTTATGAGGCGAGGAACGAAGAAAACGACGACGAGGCGAGCGACGTCTAGACGAACGCCACTTTCACGAGATTTGAAGGTGGAGCTCGCCGCCGTTGTCGGCGACGAAGTCCAGGTTCCCGATGCGGAAGGCCTGGCTAGCAGCGAAAGTGGGTATGTTTCAAGATCGACCATCATGAGCGATGGCAACCGCAAAATTCTCGAAAAACAGTCGAGAGACGGAGGAATCTCCGACTAAGGCGAAAATCGAAGCCATCGAAACAACGAACGATAACGCACCGAAAACCCCTTCCTGGCGCGCCAACTGTCGGTGTTTCGTACACCGACATAGTAAATTTATACAATCGGACGGGGGATCGTGCGTTTTCGAAATCGAATGGCCTAGTCTACAAGCGAGACTCAAAGGTTAACCTGGTTCGGGCTGCCTCGAGGCGTAATACCCTACGTCCAGAGACCAGAGATCGATCGTATGAATCTCAAGAACACGAAAGTACAACGCGGAAGGGCTCTGGACGGATTCGAGAGTCCTAAGCTCGCGTGGTGGGGGTGGTTTACCAGTGGTGACGTGTATCTTTTCTCTATGTATTGACTTTCTCTTCTCTTCCTTGCCCACTTCTTTTAAAGCTTCCTGGGTGCCCCTTTTATAGGGTCGGACCTGAGTTGTCTTGACCGGACCATGGTTGGGGTGACCAGACCATAGTTTGAGCATCTTGCCGCTAACGAAAACGGATGACCCCTTGACAGGTGGGGTCACAGTCTTCAGTGAGTCATGCTCTCTGGCGTTCGGAGCAGACAATCGACGCCCTCCGTTCGTACCTTTGTTCACTGTGGGGGGACAGAGGTTGCTTTACTGTTCAACTTTATCGCCTGGTGGGTTGTTTCTCCTCCAGTCGCGTAGCTGCGGAATCTTTCAGAATGCTTATCTTCTCTGCGGTATTGTACGTCGTTAGGAATTTTGATTTGGCGTGATTGTTGGAGTAGTGATTGCTTTGTTGTGGCCGGCGAGTGGGTCCCGACCGCTAGGGTCCCGATGGCTCGGGTCTCGACCCCTGAGGGTCGAGGCGATTGCGCCCGCCTCGGCTTCGGGCCTTGGCGAGGCTTCCTGACCGCTGCGACCAGGCCAGCTTTGTGAAGTTTTTGGTGGGCTGTTAGAGGATCGCGGGCCACAGGTGGGCCGTGCTATAGAAGGTGATTCGTAGATACCCGGGGTATACTATCCTGACATATCTGTTGAAGCTTCCGCCGCTGCTGAACCGCGAAGCACGTCGCTGCTCAATGCCGGCATCCTTCCGGTGAGAACCTTCATCCGAGAACCTTTGCAATGAACTCCCCTCGGCGCGGATGATTTTGGTACCAGATTTTTCCTGTTTTTGCCCGCCGGTGAGCAGGTCCGGTGAGCCAGTCGCCATGCGTGCCGCATGTCTGTGACGAGCTCCCCTTTGGTCGAGATCTTCTGCACCCAGCCGATCTGGTGTGGCCTGGCATGCGGCCTCGGTGTGGCCTGCCCTTTTTGGGCCGAGACCTTCGGCCCATTGGGTGGTTGAGCCCAAACAAATGGCTAGAATTTATTTAATTACGAAATTAATTATTTAATTGACAGAAATGTTTTTGAATCTTGTAAAATTCGTATAACTTCATCCTAACTCTAAAAATTATGAAACCAATTTTGTAAGGATACTCTCAACTAGAACTATATTCTAAAGATAACAAAGTTTTATTTTATGCATGAAATTAATTTAATTATTTTAGATTATATAACCATTCATTAATGCGTTATCATTATTCCTTGGCATGATAAAATCTTAAAAAAGTTACTTTTCTGTTTATTTAGTCCAACTTTCTTGTTCTACAAAGTTTCATATTTATTTTCATGAAAAATAATTTTATAAAGTTTATATTTTGTTTAAACACTATTTAATTCATTATAAATTTATCTAATTTTAATAAATCCTAGAAAATATACTCTTCCATTTATTTAGTTAAAATTTATGTTTTCAAAAAGTTTCATATTTAATTTGGTCAAAAATAATTTTATTAAATGCTTTATCGTGTTTTAATGGTATTTAAATCATTATAAACCTATATGGTTTAAGTAAATATTGAAACTTTGTCAAAAATTTATTTAAACCCCTCTGATTTTGTGAGCAACTCTAACATGGCGTTTTGTTTTCAAAAACATTTTTAAAGAAGCTTTATAACTAAATTTACCAGTCATCTTTTGAAAATAAAAATCTATCATCGCATGTGCATACTTCATCTTATGTATATCATTTCATGTTAGGAGCCGAGCTAATTAAGGAGTTCGTCGACATTCCGTTCATCGAAGAAGCTAACTGCGAGCCAAGCCCATGCAAGCCCCGGTGCATTAATTCTGTTTTAATATTTTCTTTTTATCACTGTGTGTGATTAGTGATGTACTGTGTATTAGATTTCTAGGAGTTGATTGCAACCTTAGATTGCATGATAATTATCTGGTTAGCCATGCTAGGTGTTTTTGGCACAAAAAACTCGATATAGAGCTATGCTATAAGTCGTAGTTATTAGTAGAAGTCGAGTGAATGTGAACTTCACTCGTGAGATATAAGTTATCACCTTTGGTTTAGAAGTATTATATAAGATAAGGAAGTTGGTTTAGTTCATCACTGGGAAAATAATGAATTGGAGATCGGACAGAGGTGATATATAAGATGGATTGAGAAGGCTGAGCCTTCACAGTGGTAGCCCCATCTGTGTCGGCTAAGAACCATATCGTTGTCGGCACTGCTGAGTAAATTTGAACAGTACTGATTATATACTAGATATATGGGCCTCGAGAAACTAATGTAGCTTGAATTGTAACCTTGTGCGGATGTACCCCACCTTCCTGGCAGATTGAAAAAGCATCTGCAAAATAGGTTGTACCTCACAAGTCACGGTTGTGTAAGGCCCTTTTGCCTGGGACGGTGGTCACAGACCGACATGGCAGTAGTTTTGTAAAAGGTTGCCGCGTACGACTTTTGAAAAATACGTACCTATCGTGTAATCAGATTTTTTCAACTAGATGTAAATCGATTATAATCGATGTCCCTCACAGTAACGAGTATCGCTTGTTCTCACTGAATCACATTATAGTAAGAAATGAAAGAAGTGGGTGAGAAAAGAAATATGATTTGTTAGATATGATTATTATAAATTGTTTGGCAACAGTTTAATAGTGCAAATTAAATTTATATTCTCTTACATTTAATCTACTGCAAAAACTTGAAAATAAGAATCCACTTTTAGCTCTGATTTTCGCAAACAGCTATCCCATGTGAGTCAGTCCTATCATATCTTTAGAGTCAATTGTAGTTAGCCATGTTGACGAATAACTTGCTGAGCATTTAGATGCTCAGGGCGTAACTCTTTGTTGTTATTGTTTGCAAGTTCTCTCTCCTTCCCTCCTCTGGACCAATCGACAGGAGCGACTCTCGAGGGTGACTTTGTTTGTTAGAAGATTTGCTCGCCGCACTGAGCTTATGTGTGCTGCTAGAAAATAAATCATACAGGCTCGATATCACTTTAAGCTTAGAATCTAAGAGTTTTTAGTAGTTTTAAATAAAGTTTGTTCGCTTTCGCTCTTTTTAAAAATCTGATTTGTAACTTAATCAACAGTTTGTAATATATTTTATCGCGCTTGAGTTGTACTGTTGATCCTTGTTTCGCCGAGTGATACCCGATAATATACTGTGGTCGATGGATCGTCTCTTCGCGGGGCGATCTGTCACACCTGTAGTGCCTGCGGTAATCAATAAATCAATTAGATACTAAGTTTTATGTGAATCAATACATCATTACCTAAAAAAGTGAATCTATACATCAGTGATGACAGTGAAATAATAAATCAGTGAATCAATAAATCACTAAGTCCTGGAATGAAGCAATAATCAATTGTTCCTGAAACTTGAATAAATCAATAAATCAGTGTTCCTGGATCTGGAATGTATCAAAAAATCAGTGAAGCTATTCGTCATGCATAAAAAATTCCTTACCTGAGGACGGAATGAGTTGAGGATGTCAAGCACTCAAGCATCGCTAGGTCTAGGACTCGAGGAGCAGTCACGGGCTCATGGCAAGATG